>CAJVGD010000045.1:0-170345 GCA_910890315.1 Serendipita indica DSM 11827
GAGCTTTCTCGAGTCCGACGGTGAGTCCAAACGTTGATTGTGAACCAGTCTTCACCGGCAGGAGAAGGGTCTGGCGGTTGGCTCCGAGCTGAATACATGAGAGCCCAAGCAGTCGCATTACGGGTGACAGAGGGCGTCAAAAGTGGCTTTGGAGCCAGAAAACGAAGAGGTCCAACGGGAGGTTGAGCGAATGGGATGCCCAAGTATGCGTTTGTCGCATTCGAGACGGCTTTACCTCGTATTTTGCCTGAAGTGGTCTGGATAATGGGCACTGCCGCTTGGACGAAGCCAGCTTCGAGTGCAAGCCACAGCGTGAGGATTTGCAGAGAGTTAGGGGCCATTGTTGCGCGAGAGGACGACCCGAAGAAACATTGTGCTTAGTAGTCTTATAGGCTGCCCTGGATGTTGATTGCGGCTTCTTTATCGTCACAAGAGCAGTGTTACATAGGGCCAACTATGGGGACCTTTGAACGGATCAATGCGGCTTCTGATCTTCCGTTACTGGGCGCCGTTCATTCTCGACTATTGATATTGTAACAGTCGAGGTGAACCATCTCGAGTGTTGATCATCTGATCGAGGTTTTCAGGTGGAGGTCGTCAATTCTCAAGATTCAGACTATGACAGGGCTCACCACTCCAACATGGGGTCCGTGCAATCAACCCGGAAATCAAGACTTGCCCTCTTCAGCAAAGTGATGTCGACTGCGAGCGGTGCAATTCGAATCTGCATACTCACAGTTGTGCGATCTATCCAACGCATACAACGTGAGGGTAACCTCTAACTTTGGCCGTGGATGCTGCAACCCTGTGCTCAGGTCCCATTTTCACAGCGTCCGCAATCCATGTGTACAAGTCGCCTGATCATCCACAGAATGCGGAATCCGAGCACCAGTCCTCGACGTCACCCACTCCTTGTGTGACCTCGACGCAATGGCTTCGTCTTCACGACCGTTCTAAACGACATTGAAATTTTGTGGAACCGGATATTGCGAGACCGAAGCCACGCCAAGAGCTGGCTATTGACTTTAGGCGCACAATAGACCAAGTGCACGTTTGAAATCATTGACCACGAGAAGACGATACAGCCAGGTTTCAGGTTAAACGACAGACTAAAGGCCGAGACCCAATCCCGCACATCTAGAATCAAAAGAGGCCGGGTCTTCCAGTTGGATCGGATTCTGTAAATCAGTGCTGTTGTTGAATATGTCGACGAGTGCTACTTCCAGGCCCATTGTACTTCTTCCAACCAAGCGACAGAAGGCCATCACTGGGTTCACGACAAAGGCGCTCCATGCCTTTTGCAAGTATTCCGTGGCTGCCGAAGCAAGGCCAGGAAAGGCATTGAATAGAGACAATTTGATCGGATGCGTGCCAGGAGCGAAGAGGTGGCGGAGATAGCGCACGGAAAATGGCCATGTATCTATATCGATACACGGACACAATGAAGAAGAATACCTAGATTCCCATTAGCGTGATGGCTTCAAGTCTCTGATTACGCGGACTGCTGGCTGTCGTAGCACCTGAAGACGGACAGAGTCAACAGATCCGAAAGAGTCTCGTTCAGCGTGTTTGTTGTCCGGTCTACAACGAGAATGTCGCCTTCGTTGTCAGTTGTCCCAGTTAACAACGGCTGAACAAAGTGTCAATGACAAGAGTAGACGGTGGTTCGCTGGCTCACAATTTTCGCAAACTTTCCTGCGCGACCTCTGGATTTGTACTCGGATTTGGAGAAGAGTGTGGTATTGTCGACAAACGGAGCAATTCCGAGAGTGTTCGTAGAGTTGAGCGCGTCCGTCAGTTGGGCAACGCTTTTTGTACGAACGCAGTCGAGCTGTGCTTTATAGTCTTGTCCTTGAAGAGGGCACCCAACAGCGCTCGCAATATTAGGGAACGGATTGGGTCCTGCGGCTGGGAGGCCAACAATTGGGATTGGAGGAGGGGTCAGCGCCATGGATGCCTGCCCGCTCATAAGAATGGTACCGCGAATAAGTGGTCGGGATTCGTAAGCGTAGAGATACGCAGCGATACTCCCCGCACCCGAAGACTGTCCTCCAAGCGTAATCTGAGCCGGGTTTCCACCAAACGCTGCAATATTAGTGACGACCCATTCAACAGCGGTCCGTTGATCTCGGAGCCCAGCATTCGTATCCTTGTTTGGAATGGCTGGAGAGTTGGCATAGCCAAAGACGTTGAGGCGATAGTTGAAGGACACGAAGACAACCTCTGGATGGCTGGTCGACCACGAGGTAAGATCATTAACTACGGTCTATCAGCTATACGACACCTAGGTCGTAGAGAACGTACGCGCAGATCCAGACTGTCCCGAGTTCCAACCGCCACCATAGATCCAGATGAGGACGGGCTTTAGCCTCGGAGAGAGAGACGGTGAAGTCCAGACATTGATCGTGAGACAGTCCTCACCAGAAGGAGATGGATCCGGTGGATTCGCTCCTAGCTGGATACAGGAGAGGCCAAATGCGGTGGCATTTCGCGTGGTGGATGGAGTCAAGAGAGGTCGTGGCGCTAGAAAACGAAGTGGCCCAACGGGAGGTTGAGCATAGGGAATGCCCAAATAGGCGTTGGTCGTATTCGAGACGGCCTTTCCTTTCACTTTGCCCGACGTTGTTTGAACGACTGGAACTGCCTTGACGAGGCTAGCAATAGCGAACGGAAGCCACAACACGAGTATCTGGAGAGTTTTGGGGGTCATCTTTCAGTGGTCAGACTCTCCAAACCCTTCGCTCGTCGTTTTATACGTCGTCCCTATATGGTCGTTGCAGTCCACCTTCAAACCAACTCTCCGGCGCGCGCTGTGTCAGGTTCCACTTCTGGCGTCGGTGACTCGGCGATGTATTCAAGTGGAAGACGTCGACTACTGAAGCCGAGGATGCCGTATCGACATTCGAGCATGTCTGACCTGCAGGCTTGTACAATGAGTTTGAATTGAAAGAATGGAGTATATATACACTGAAAGAATGAGTAAACTCGACCAGGGGAAACTGCCATCAACTGCGGGCCTCAAGCAAAGAGGCGCTTCGTATAGCTGTGCAAGCCGTGAACGCCTCCTTCGACCTGAGCACTCGCAGTCCGCAGCTCGAAACGCACAACCCCTGCACGTACAGCCTCTTGGAGAGCTGCGATCGACTGTTGACCGGCGTCCTGAAGTGAATGTTGTAGTCCTGTGTGCAAGTACCTTTTTTCCACAAACGTTAGTAAGCCAGTTTCGACTGAGACTCTGGATGTTTGAGATTACTCACGGGAGGAATTTGTGAATCGAGCCCTTGTCCTGAACGTCTCCGCTGACACCCTGTGCGACTTTGACCGCAGACGTCTCGGAGAAGTATCGAGCCGTCGCTGCATTTCCAGTCTCCTTTGCGCCGTTGACTTTTGGGCCACCCTTTCCTTGTCTCACCGGTTGGGGACCAGGTGCCTTTGCACCGACGCTGCGCTGCTCCATAGCCTCGATGCTCCCCATTCCACGATACGCCTTGACTCGTTTGCCCTCGTGGTAAAAGTACTCTCCAGGAGCCTCCTCTGTACCGGCTAAGAGACCACCCATCATGACAGCACTCGCACCCATTGCGAGTGCCTTGACGATATGACCAACATTGGATATGCCTCCATCCGCAATGACTGGTACGCCAAACTTGGATGCGAATTCGGCGACTTGGTAGACGGCTGTAGCTTGCGGACGACCGACAGCCATGACCTCTTGGGTGATACAAATCGACCCACTACCCATACCGACACGAAGGGCATCGGCTCCTGCATGAATAAGCTTGGCAGCCTGTTCACGCGTAACAACGTTTCCGGCTACAACCTCGAGATCTGGCCATTTTTGTTTGATCCATTGGATCATTTCAATCTGATAGATCGAGTTACCCTGACTCGAGTCTAGGATGACAATGTCAAGCCCTGCTTCCACGAGCAAGGCCAGACGATCGCGGTCAGCTAGGCGCGTTCCGATTGCAGCCGCAGCGTAGAGCTGCTTTGAGTCGGGACGCTTCGAGGAGAGGGGAAAGTTTTGGTTTTTGAGCAAGTCGGAACGGGCGAGAAGCGAGACGAGGCGTCCAGACGCATCGACGATGGGAAGTTTTCCCTTTTTGCAATCTCTGAGTACGTTATTAGCCTCGAGGAGCGTGACTCCAGAGGGAGCAGTGACGAGGTCGGTGGTCATGATCGTTTTGAGTGGCGTGGACGGGTCGTGGAACTGGATATCGCGAGAGGTGACGATACCGAGTAGCTGACCACCTAGGGATCCCGTTGCTATTCCAAGGCGTTAGCATCAGCACGGACAGACACGAAGGATCAGGGACCAAAAAAAATAAATCTCCGCACATCACATCCGAGAGGACGTTGGTCGGAAGAACGAAGGTATGGTATAGAGTTTCTCATCACAGGCGGAATAACAGAAACAAGACGTACAGGTGATGGGGATACCGCAAAAGCCAAGTCGAGCTTTAATGTCCAAGACATCGGCGACCGTGTCATCTGGACCGAGAACGACAGGATCCGAGATGAATCCATTTTCGTGACGCTTTACGGCGCGTACCATGGCTGCCTGTTCCTCGGCAGGCTGGTTGTAGTGGATTACACCGATGCCGCCTAGAAGCTAACGTGGAGAGTTTACTAAGCAAAGTAAAGTAATCAAACGTGGTTTACACACCGCCATGTTGATTGCCATTGCTTTTTCCGTGACAGTGTCCATGGGGCTACTCATAAACGGCGTTTTCAAGACGACCCGACGCGTAATTCGGCTCTCTGTGGAGACGACACTGGCTGGGAAGTCGATGTGACCAGGAAGGAGCAGGAAATCGTTGTAGGTGAGCCCGCCGTGTTTGATCGAGCTCATCAACTGGGCGGCCGAAAGTCCATCACGGTCTTCATACGTCGAAAGATGCTCAAGAGCAGTTTTAGGGTCAAGAAACTGAGACATGGCTGCGACGAAACGAAGAGCAAAAGACAAGGACGGGTCAAAGAGGGCTGACAGGGTCGGACCACGAGATCGAATTTTGTGGGTGGGTTCGATGGAAAACTTCGAAAAGACAAGATCCGACGAGATTTTATGTGTAATAGAAGTGTAATTGGATAATTAGCATGCTCAAATTGTACATTATGCTTTCGACCTTTAAACCTAGGTGCGTTTGTTCGCCTCCTTTTCGACCTTTGATGCTGTATCCCGAACACCTGCAGCACTCTTCTCTTTGGCATCCTCGGCCTTGCCCGAGCCCCATGACCACCACGAGGATCCAGTGGCTTTTGCAGACTCGACGGTTTGTTCTGTTGCAGCCTAGATGCGCTTAGTATCATCGTGTACTAAGTATAGAGATGGGCCTACCTTTGTCTTGTCAACCGCCTCCTCTGCCTTGTTGCGTGCCTGCTCGTAGCCACGCTGGAGAGCGTTCTGAGCATCATGTCCATGCTTTTCAGCCTCATATTTCGCCTTGTCAAGCTTGGCCTCGCCCTCTTTCTGTGTCATTGATTAGCCCTCACGTCTTCATGGTCAGGCAGACTGTCGGACGTACCTTTGTGCTCTGGAGGATGCCTCGCATTCCTTCTTCCATTTCTCACCCTTTGCTTCGGCAGAATGCTGGAGTTCTTTTGCTTTGGCCTTGAGCTCGTCGTCTTTGCCGGTGCTACTGAGATAGTACCATCCACCGCCTGCTACAGCGATTGCAGCGACGACTAGCGGGACTGTACTGTTGCCCGTCTTTGGTGGATTGCTGGCGGGCTTGGTCATTGTCGGTTGAGGACCCGGGGTGGCATAGAATCGGCGAGGAGCCGTCGTGCGAAGAGTGCGTGCTGTTGAACGGAGCATTGACGTGGTGAATTTGAGAGTTGGGAGTAGACTTGGTTGAAAAGACTCGACGCTGGCGACAGGGTTTAAGTTGTGTCCTTGAAAGTGACGTCAATCTGCAGAGACGAGCGTCATCATCCCGCCACTTGAAATCGCCGGTAATGTGTCACAAGAGCACCGTGGAGAATAAGAATTTAGCAAGCGCGACGCAAAAAGTGGGAAATAATCGTGTTCTACGCTATGGCTTGATCGGTACAGTCTTCTTACGGATCGGCGGTCCCCACCTAGAGCACCGTTAGCATTCTGACAGTGAATAAAATACAATTACAAACCCTCTCTGCGTCTTCTTTGGCTGTGGCTCTCGCGCGTACACCTTTGGATCTTCGCCTTGTCGAAACTTTTCGAGACACCACAGGAGATACCTGTCGAGGTTGAGCTATATCAAAGTCATTTAAACTGTCTCCTACCTTCTTTCCTGGACGGTGAGACCCATCTTGTCCAGCTTTTGGCCGTTGAGTCGGAATAATTCTTCCCAGCTGAGCGTATCGACGTCGGGGAGTTTTGTTTCGCACTTTCTCCCAAATGCTACAAGCAAGCTCTTTGTGTCGTATCCTCCTGTTTGCAGTTGATCAGCGTGTCATTGCATGGCTGTAACTTGACCTACGCTTGTCCAATGGTACCCGCGTCGCCTCTTCCGACTTTTTCTGCTGTCGAATCATTTCAGGTGTCATTTGAAAAGGAGAAGGCGTGTTAGGAACAGCCGCAGCTGGCTCAAACCCGCCAGTGCTTCCTTGTTTGGTCGAGTCCGCCGCGTATAGACGTCCTGGAGCGCGTAAAACGCCTCGTATGACGAGTCTACGCGCGTGGAATTGGGCCACAAATGACATGGCCAGAAACGTCAAGGTGTCGTGGTGTTCAAACTTGGAGGAGCAACTGACGGGCATGTCGACGGCCCGAACCAGGGAAATAGACGACCTTTGACATGTCTTTGATATATTCCTTTGGAAGAATAGAGTGGGCGGAACATCCACCAGGCTTGACGCCGACCACATCTTTCATCCGAGTCAGACCGCACTGATCATCACACACGATGCCTCCAAAGAAACAAAATGCACCGTCTTCATCAAAGGCTCCCGTCGACAAGGTCAGATATGACAACCAGAACCCAACTGCAGGCGCATACTGACCAATTGGATACTCTATCATCAATACGATGCACTATATAGACGTTTGGGATGAAGAATGTGTGTGCGAGCATACTTTAGACGACTCGCCGTGTTCACTAATCGGTCCGGATCGTGCGCTACAAATCCAGAAAAACAAGTCGGCCAAAGTGCAAAAGTATGTACAGCAAGTACAGAACGAACAAGCTCGAGCTGGCAAGACACCGGCTGCTCTGGCCAAGGAGAAAGAAAAGAATTACGGGCCAAGGAAAAGGCGGCGGAGGAGAAGCGAAAGAAGGAGGAAGCAGAGCTGTTCAAGCCAGTTCAGGCGGTACAAAGGTACCGTTTGGTGTTGGTGCGTGTCACGATTCCTCGTTTGCGGCATCTCAGCAGGGCTGTAGATCCCAAGACTGTCCTGTGTGCCTACTTTAAAGCCGGTACTTGTGACAAGGGAACAAGTGCAAGTTTAGTCACGACCTAAACGTCGGGAGAAAGGTCGAGAAGAAGGATCTATACAGCGATGCGCGAGGATAAGGAGAACGGTTTGTAGAATCTCTCTATGCGGAAGTTGGCTTACATAAAGTAGATACGATGGATAACTGGGACGAGGAAAAGCTACGAAAAGTCGTCCTTTCAAAAGCTGGGAATCCACGGACGACGACCGATATCGTCTGCAAATACTTTATCGAGGCGATTGAGACGAAAAAGTTTGGTTGGTTCTGGGAGTGTCCGAATGGTACGCAAGATCGTTTCGTCTCCCATCATACACTCACATCTTTATAGGTCAGGACTGCATGTATCGACACGCGCTTCCGCCAGGCTTTGTACTCAAGTCGGAGAAAAAGGCGCTCGACGATGCGGCCAAGGCGAACACAATCTCTCTCGAAGAGTTTCTGGAAGTCGAGGTGGGCGATACCACTTCAATAGCTCATAGTCTTACATCCACTAGCGGCACAAATTGGGACCGAATCTCACACCCGTGACCCCCGAAACGTTTGCCCAGTGGAAAAAAACTCGACTAGACAAGAAGGCTGCAGAGCAAGAAGCGTTGAAAAAGGCAAAGGAGACACAAAATGCTGCTGGTCGCGTAAATGGCATGAGTGGACGAGACCTGTTCGACTACCGACCAGTGGTTTGAAGAGGAGGATGACGAAGGAGATGCAGAAGATGCAGAAGGTGGTGGATGGGATATTGAGAGGATGCGAAAGGAGACCGAGGCAGAGGCAGAACGAGAAGAGGAACTACGGATGGAAGAAATGCGAAAGGAGTTTGAAACAACGTCTGTATAATAGATCATCCTCTCTCCGGGCTTGGGTTGTCGCCGTTGAGCGCAGGGTACCAGGATCTATTGCAGGTTGAACTCGACACCGTCCGCGTTTCCTGCCAGAGGCCATCGACCGATTGAACAAATACTGAGGAAACTCAATTTTACGCGTTCAACTCTGTTCAACCACGTATCATGTCTTACGCGCCTCTTGTTGGTCCGAGGACATTCGACAACTTGGAGGGTATTCTCTCCGGCGAACGCAACAGTGGTTACATCCAGAACTATCTTTCTCTATGGGAGGCGAAGTTCCAGTCCCAGGTCCTCCCTGTGGAGGAACAGCGCGTCATCGTGAACATGTTCATGCAGGACGACGAGTCGCAGGTACACATTGCTTCTTTCGTATGATCCTATCCTTCATCATGACGAACCATGGACCTGTTCAGTAGAGCCTGACTTATTACAGGAAGAGCAATCCTAGGCCCGGAGGTGGTTCGCTCTAGCGTTTGTAGAGATACCCCATTCAGAGGATTCGGATGAAACAGAGCAGGATTACTCTGCTTCACGTACGACACAGATGCTAGGATGACCGGGCGACTATAAGCTACTGCTCAACTTCTTTCATCACCTATACAACGACTTGAACGACATCAGCGAGAAGGCTCTGCGACTCGTCAACAATGCCCGAAAGAAACGGAATCTCTCCTATTCGTTGGAGTACCCACGAGCGCACCGGCAAGGCGTACCGCTCGAGCGGACAGCGAGCCTAAAACAACAGAATTGCGCAGGGAATTCACGACCTCGCCCGAGCAATGAGACTTTAGAGGTAAACAAAGGCTCAAGTGACCCTTGCGACGCCACGAATCCGCCAGCGGGAAATGAGGATCACATTGATACAGCTGCCACTATGGAGCCACCCAATGTACTCTTTGAGTGCCCAATTGCCTGCTTTGGAGGATCCAATGCAGTGCAGCACCGGACAGTCCCGGATGAGGTGTGCAGACAGTTACCTAAAGAATCCGGTCTTTGCGTATGTGAAGACAAACATAACCGCGACTAGGCCATAGAATATGGATAAGACGACTGTCAAATGACGGGTGCTAGCCATCGAGTCTATGTACGAGTAGATATAATGTACGACCCTCCAGGCGGGAAGCCAATGAGAGCATCCGCCCGTCCCTTCCAGCAGCGCAAGAGGATGACGCCCCAGAATACATAGCTACTCCAAGCGAAAAATGATAATACGACTGCTACAGTAAACTTGACATCGTCAGGAGTGAGCAATCGCAGCGAGCCTCGACGGGAAATAGTAAGGAGTGTGTACAAGGAGCGCCAGGCGGGGTTAAATGGTCGTTCTGGGCTCTTAGCACAATGGGTTTATGGTTACAAATGTAGTATACGTTGACACTCGTGTATCGGAACTGGCAGAACAAGGGTGAAACCGTGCACTCGTCCCCCTGCTTCGATATTCAATGATGTAGAGTAAATAGATGCAATTATTCTGTCCATTTTCTGTGATATGCCCCACCAGGACACAGTCGGCGTCTGATAATTCAACCCGAGAGTGACAGACGCCATTCTTGGAACCATCCGCGTTGGCAATGCCACCTCAAAAGTCGACCAAACCAAATCAACATCTCTCTACTGCTGCAGGAAGATCTTCAAGCAAGAGGGATCAACTACAAAATGCGGCCAGCATCGCACTGGATGTAATCGCAAATGTAGCAGAGGCGTCGGATATCCTCGCTCCTCTCACGGCAGCCTGTAGAACAACAAAGTCAATCATAGACGTCAAGCAAGTAAGTAGATACACCCCGAATACCGCTGGCTGATCAACTAACAGACCATCGATGACAATCAAGGGGACTGGAACGACCTAGTACGCCGCCTGGAGCAATATATGTGGGCTGTCGAGAGCCAAATCGACTCCCTGGAAAAGTATCCTCCTGAGGATAGGGCTGTCGACGAGGCGTTTAGCCAGCCCCTCATTCATTATGTCGAGTAAGCCGGCACATCAACTCTGGCTCAGTCGACTGATTGATGCAGACTTCTCGAGGATATTCATTGCGCCATTGTCAATGATGCGCATAACCGACGCCGCACCAGCCGCAATGCTTTTACAGCCATCGGAGATGTGAGGATCGACGCTGGGATGATTGTTAAATTCAATCAAGAAATCGAGGACCGACATAGGCAATTCATGGTGAGGGCTTCCGGTCATATAGTCAAAATCTGACCTACGAAATAGGCCGCTTGTGATCTGTTCATTGGACACCGCGTTCAGGTCATCGAACGGAATACCAAGGCCACCAAGTCGGACGGTAAGCAAGGACTCGCTCAATAAGAGGCTCGCTAAAATGTCCAAGTCGATGCATCTTTCATATTCCAACTCCCGATGGTGGCATTCGTCCCATCCTCGGTACACACCACCTGTCTACAAGGCACACGTCAGGCTGTTCTCCAGACAATCCAGAACTGGGCCGAGGACGATACTTCGGATAAGCCAATATTCTGGCTTTGCGACATAGCTGGCTCTGGCAAGTCCACAGTCGCAATGTCAGTAGCGACGTTGTGCCGCACGGAGAGAACTTTAGGAGGCCAGTTTTTCTTTTCAATGTCCAGTAACGATACGTCGACCACCGAAAAGTTCTGTTCGACTATGGCAAGAGATCTTGTCCATCACATTCCAGAACTCGCACCGCACGTCGCCGATACTGTGAAGCGAAATCCTTCGATCATGCGAAGCTCACTTGAAGAGCAGTTCCGCACACTCATCACCGATCCACTCCGCCATCGACAGGAGCGTGTAGTTCTCATTGTCGACGCTATAGACGAGTGCAAATCCGGACCTCAGCGAAGGGAGCTTCTCGACACGCTCGCTAAAGCCGTTCAAGAAAGCAGGAACGTCAAGATCTTCATTACGAGTCGGCCAGACCCTGTCATCGAATCAGTTCTTCAGCCACTCTCGATCAAATCTAAACTGGAAGACCGACTCCACGATATCAAACATCGTGACAACGTGGATGACATCGCCGCCTATATCCACCAATCACTCTACACCGTTCTGCCCCAGGACAAGAGGCAACGGCTGATTGAGAAGTCGAGCGGATTGTTCATCTGGGCCAGTACTGCGTGTCGGATGCTCAATAACGAGGCCACGTTGGAAAGCCACGAGAGGATATATGATCGCTTAATCTCGGCGGACCAAACTGGAGATATAGATGATGTATACAAACTCATCTTCGAGCGCATACCCCCGGAACACAATGCCATGCTGTGCAATATGCTCGCACTGCTGCTTGCTGCATTCGAACCCCCTACCGTAGACGATCTGGACGACATTCTCCAACACACCGGAATAGGCGGGAGTGCCAAGGCGTTGGTCCAAAGCCTTGGAAGCGTTCTTATCGAGGACAAAACAACAAAAACCATTCAATTTCGTCATCCTACTCTAGTCGAGTATTTGCGACGTCGCTGTATCGCTCCAATCCCCGAAAACCCGAACAAAGTCTACATCGACATCCACAATGCACATGGGCAGCTTTCGTCGTGGTGTTTCAATAATCTCGAATCACGAAAGGAAGGACTCAAGTTCAATATATGTGGGGTTGAGTCGTCATTCTACCGAAACCGAGATTTCCTGGATCTGGAGGCGAGAATATCAAAGTCTATTCGAAGAAACCTTCGATATTCCAGTTTACATTGGCCATTTCATATCGCCCAAGCAGATATCGAGTGGAGAAGCAAGCTCGGAAATAAAATCGAGCAGATTATTCGTGCGCCATATGCACTATATTGGATGGAGGTTCTGAGCTTCGTTGGGGGAGTGTCTCGGGCCATTGACGGCCTTCGGGCCATGATACACAATACAGTGAGTGCCTCATTTCAGTACATTCTTGCCCTTGATTTAACACGACATGAAGACGGAAGAGGAGGCTAAGTGTCGTATAACGGACTTAAGGCAGTTTATGATGGCATTTTCAGTACCTATTCAAGAAAGTGCACCGCATATCTACATTTCGGCGCTTCCATTCACGCCAACAAGATCTACACTACATATTGAGGGCCTAACGATGCATGGAAACACCCTCAATGTGACCAACGGGCGGGAGGAGAGATACCGGGGACTTCCAGAAGCGCTTCGAGGACATACAAAGTCTGTGACGGCGATCGCATTCTCACCAGACGGCTTGCGAATCCTCTCTGGCTCAGAGGATAATACAATTCGACTATGGGACGCGGAGACTGGTCAGTCATTAGGCGAGCCACTGCGAGGTCACACAGGCTCGGTCAATGCCGTCTCATTCTCACCAGACGGCTCCCAAATTGCCTCTGGGTCTAACGATGAGACAATTAGACTATGGAATGCGGAGACTGGCCAGTCGTTGGGAGAACCATTCCGAGGCCACCAAGGCTCGGTCAATGCCGTCGCATTCTCACCAGACGGCTCCAAAATTGCCTCTGGGTCTAACGATGACACAATTCGACTATGGGATGCGGAGATTGGCCAGCCGCTGGGAGAGCCACTTCTAGGCCACACACGGTTGGTCAGCGCCGTCGCATTCTCACCAGATGGATCTCGGATTGTCTCTGGCTCATACGATAGCACAATTCGACTATGGGATGCAGACACCGGCCAGACGTTGGGAGAGCCCCTCTCAGGCCACACAGACTGGGTCACCGCTGTCGCATTCTCACCAGACAGCTCGCGAATCGTCTCTGGCTCCTACGACACCGAAATTCGACTATGGAACGCGGAGACTGGCCAGCCGTTGGGAGAGCCACTCCGAGGACACACACGCATGGTCAGCACCGTCGCATTCTCACGAGCAGGCTCGCAAATAGTCTCTGGGTCGGATGATCACACGATTCGACTATGGGATGTGGAGAGTGGTCAGTCATTGGGAGAGCCACTACGAGGCCACACGCGCTTGGTCACCTCTGTTGCATTCTCACCAGACGGGTCGCGACTCGTCTCTGGGTCGAATGATCACACGATCCGACTATGGAACGCGGAAACTGGCAAATCGTTGGGACAGTCACTCCACGGCCACACAGACACTGTCACTACCGTTGCAATCTCGCCAGGAGGCTTGCAAATGGTCTCTGGGTCGGTGGATAAGACGATTCGACTATGGAATAGGGAGACTGGAGAGTCAGTGGGAGAGCCGCTCCGAGGCAGTACTCACTCGGTCACAGCGGTCGCATTCTCACCAGACGGCTCGCAAATTGTCTCTAGCTGGAATCAACGCACGATTCAACTATGGAACGCGGAGACTGGCCAACCATCGGGAGACCCACTCCAAGGCCATACACATTGGGTCAACACTGTTGCATTCTCACCAGACGGCTCGCAAATCGTCTCTGGGTCATCAGATAAGACGATCAGATTGTGGAGCGTATCCACTGGCCAGTTGTTGGGCGAACCACTCCAAGGTCACACACAGAGTGTCAATGCCGTCGCATTCTCACCAGACGGCTCCCAAATTGTCTCTGGGTCAAATGACGAAACGGTTCGGCTATGGAGTGTGGAGAATGGCCAGTCTTTAGGAAGTCCTCTCCGAGGCCATATATGGGCGGTTCTCGCGGTCGCATTCTCACCGGACGGCCTGAGAATTGTCTCTGGGTCGGGTGATAACACGATTCGCCTATGGAATGCGGAGACTGGCCAGTCGTTGGGGAGCCACTACGAGGCCACACAGGCTTAGTCACCACGCATTCTCACCAGACGGCTTGCAAATTGTCTCTAGTTCGTACGATAATACGATTCGACTCTGGGACGCGGAAACAGGCCAGTCTTTAGGAGAGCCACTACGAGGCCACACAAACTCGGTCAATGCCGTCGCATTCTCTCCAGATGGCCTACAAATCATGTCAGGCTCAACCGACTGCACAGTTAGGCTGTGGGACGCAGCATTTGGTTCGTTTCACTTCATTTCCTTTTCACCGTGACGCCAAAAGCTCATAGATCTCCTAGTTGAGGTATTCAGTCGGGATGGTTCCCTGAGCCGCTCAAATCAGAGTGGCATCATCTTCGATCAAAATTCCATGGCTTCACTCAGAGCCATGCTCTCTGAGCTTCGAATATTTCCTCTCTCTGATGATGGTTGGGTGCATCTCTCCGGGAAACTTCTATTCTGGGTACCACCAAACAATCGGCTCGCACTAGCGGCCCCGCTACTGCTAACCATGCCGACGTCCAGCCCTCCCTACCCAACCAAAATAGATTTCACTCGTTTCGAGTGTGGCGCCTCTTGGACAAAAGTTCGGGGTGGCGTCAATCAATGAACTGTAGTGAGCGAGAACAGGATCATGATTTTACTCTCATGCTTGCGAGTCTCAGCTAGTAAGCCCCATCGTCTTGCGGTCCAAACATCCTGGGATGAATAGTTCCATACCATGACCATCGTGTTCAATCCGTACCTGTTCGTATTCTGGAACAGCTATATGTCGGAAACATATTCTCATGTTTGACTGTTTCCTTCGTCCTCCGTGTCATCTTCTTGGAGACCGACCGACTCGTGCGTGAGTCGTTTCGATACTGGGCCGACATTCCGATCCAGCTGCATTGTGTGATAGAGCGTGGACAATTGCAGGTACTGGTCTTGATGCGGGCGCAACTGCAGGTTCTGTCAAGGCACTGCCCAGTGGGTCGGGTGGCGGGTCAGAGGCCAGAGGCGGGTCGCTCTTTCTGACAAAATCCCGGGCGAAACCCGGTCCAGTGAATATTATCTGAAATTCCTGTCAGAGATATATTAGGGAAAGAGCGAGAAATGCCGACCTTTGTGTATGTGTAGGCTCGCGCGTCTGCTCTGCACGACGCTGCTACCTCGTGCGAATCAGGGATTATTCTTCATCGCATTAGTCCTTGTCCTAGTTACCATCTCCATTCGCTACATTGTTCCCGTTCTGTTCCTTATGGTCCTCTGACCATCGTCACTCTTTTACCCCTATACCTGAGTCAGATGCCTTCTGCTCGTCCCGATTTACATCCTCAGTTCCTCCATTCCTTCCGATCTATTTCCACACCCTCTATATAGCCTGTAGTACTTGACCGTTCTCGTATCAGAAGAGTAGACTTGTACTCCCTTGTGACCGTCCTCAATATACACGCGTTACACAGGTTCTTTTCGTCTAAAGTCGACTTTATTCATCGTTCCTCGAATACAAAGTCTCGACTCGACGTTCACAACGTCTTCACTCTCACCAAAAACCTTACAGTATGTGAACAAACATAGCGACGAATAGACAATAGAATATGGATAAGACGCCTGTCAAATGACGAATATTGGCCATCGAAGTTGCATGCGAGTAGATATAATGTACGAACCTCCAGCCGGAAAGCCAACGAGAGCGTTTGCTCGTCCCTTCCAGCAGCGCAAGAGGATGATGCCCCAGAATACATAGCTAATCCAGGCGAATAGCGCTATGGCAACTGCTACGGTAAACTTGGCATCGTCAGGAGTGAGCAATCGCAGCGAGCCTCGACCGGGAATAGTGTACAAGGAGCGCCAGGCCGGGTTCAATGGTCGTCGTGGGCTCTTAGCATAATAACTCTATGGATACAACTGTAGTATATTTTGATATTCACGTATGCAAACACGCAGAAACGGGGTGAAACTAAGCAGTCGCCCACTGCCTCGACAGTAGATGATGCAGAATAAGCAGATGCAAATATTTTGTCCATTTTCTGTGATATGTCCCACCAGGAGACAGTCGGCCTCTGGGCCAAGGTTGATGGTCGATGTGCTGCCTGTTGTTGCCCAGCTCGCAGAACACGCGGGCGAGAGTGGCAGGCGCCGTCCTTGGAGCCATCCACTTTGACAATGCCACCTCGAAAGTCGACCAAACCGAATCAGAGTCCCTCTACTGCTGCAGGGAGATCTTCAAGAAAGAGGGATCAACTACAAACAACGGCCAGTATCGCACTGGATATAGTCGCAAATGTAACAGGGGCGTCGGATATCCTCGCTCCTCTCACGGCAGCCTGCAAAACAACAAAGTCGATCATTGATGTCAAGCAAGTAAGTAGACGCGCCCGGAATAGCACTGGCTGATCAACTGACAGACTATCGACGATAATCAAGGAGACTGGAACGACCTAGTACGCCGCCTGGAGGAATATATGTGGGCTATTGAGAGCCAAATCGACTCTCTCGAAAAGTATCCTCCAGAAGATAGAGTCGTCGACGAAGCCTTTAGCCAGCCACTCATTCGTTATGTCGAGTAAGTCGGCACATCAACTCTGGCCCTGCCGATTGATTTCCTCAGACTTCTCGAGGATATTCATTGCGCAATCGTCAATAATGCACATAAGAGACCTCGCACCAGGCGCAGTGCTGTTATGGCCATCGGGAATGTGAAGATTGACGCTGGACTCATTCGCAAGTTCAATCGAGATATCGAGGACCGGCATAGGCAGTTCATGGTGAGATTCTCAGGCCATATAATCGTAATCTCACATGCAAAATAGGAGGCGTTGGCTCTTTTCACAGGTCATCGTATCCAGGTCATCGAACAGCACACTAAATCGACAGCGGCCAAGGTTGAAACAATCGTCTCGGACAGTAAGCTAAGACTTACCTATAGACGCCTCGCTAAACACCCCAAGTCGATGCATCTTTCATATGCCAACTCCCGGTCGTGGCATTCGTCCCGTCCTCAGTCCATAGCACCTGTTTACAAGGGACTCGTCTGGATGTTCTCGAGAAAATCAAGACATGGGCCGAAGACGATACATCTGATAAACCAATATTCTGGCTCTGCGACGTAGCCGGTTCGGGCAAATCCACCGTCGCAATGTCGGCAGCGGAGACGTGGCGTGCGGAGGGAACCCTCGGAGGCCAGTTCTTCTTTTCAATCGCAAACAGCGAGACGTCGAATACCGAAAAGTTCTGCTCGACGAAAGCGGGTAGTTCTCATCGTCGACGCCGTGGATGAATGCAAATCCGGACCGCAACGAAGCGAACTTCTCGACACGTTCGTCAAAGCCGCTCGAGAAAGCAGGAATCTCAAGATCTTCATTACCAGTCGGCCAGACCCTGTAATTGAATCAGTTCTTCAGCCACTCTCAATTAAATCCAAGCTCGAAGATCGGCTCCACGATATCACTTACCGTGACAACATGGATGACATCGCCACCTATGTCCATCAATCACTCTACACCGTTCTGCCCGAGGACAAGCGGCAACAGCTCATTGAGAAGGCGCACGGATTATTCATCTGGGCGAGCACCGCATGTCGAATGATCAATAGCAAGACAGCATGGGACACCCCCGAGACTATATACGACTGGTTGACTTCGGTGGACCAAAGTGGAGATATAGACGATGTATACAAGCTCATTTTTGAGCGCGTAGACCCCAGATTCCACACGGTCATGTGCGGCATGCTGGCACTACTGCTTGCCGCATTCGAACCACTGACCGCCAACGACCTCGACAACATTCTTAAGCATATCGGACTACGCGGATACTCCGATGCGTTGATTCGGAACCTTGGAAGTGTCCTTATACAGGACAAAGCAACAAAAGTTATTCAATTTCGTCATCCGACTCTTGTTGAGTACCTGCGACGCTGCTATGACACTCCAGTCCCCGAAGAATCAAGCAGCATCTACATCAACATTCACGATGCACATGGTCAAATTGCGTCGTGGTGCTTCAGTAACCTTCAATCACGACAGGGAGGACTCAAGTTCAACGTATGTGAAATCGAGTCGTCGTTCTATCGAAACCGAGATCTACCGGATCTAGAGGCGAGAGTATCCAAGTTTATTGGAAGAAACCTTGGATATTCCAGTTTACATTGGCCGTTTCATATGGCCCAGGCGGATAGTAATTGGAGAAGCAAGCTCAGAAATGAGCTTAGGCAGATGATTCGGATCCCATACATATTATACTGGATGGAGGTGCTGAGCTTCATCCAAGGGGTTCCTCGAGCTATAGATGGCCTTCGGGCTATGACTCGAGATACTGTGAGTGCCTTATCTCGACACATGCTCATTGATTGACACGAATAAAAGACTGAGAAAGAGACAAGAAGTCGCATAATAAATGTGAGACGATTTATGATGGCATTTTCAGTACCTATTCAAGAGAGTGCTCCACATATCTACGTCTCGGCGCTTCCATTCACTCCTATAGAATCATACCTGCATATGGAGGGCTTAGATATGTATAAGGGCACTCTCAAGGTGACAAAAGGGCTCGAACAGAGATACCGAGGACTTCCAGAAGCACTTCGTGGACATACAGA
Organism: Serendipita indica DSM 11827; assembly: GCA_910890315.1. Lineage (NCBI taxonomy): Eukaryota > Fungi > Basidiomycota > Agaricomycetes > Sebacinales > Serendipitaceae > Serendipita > Serendipita indica. The sequence goes on from CAJVGD010000045.1 coordinate 18,482, forward strand.
AGTGGTCGAGACAGTCGCATTTTCACCAGACGGCTCGCGAATCGTCTCTGGGTCGTGGGATCAGACAATTCGACTATGGGATGCGGAGACTAGCCAGTCGTTGGGAGAGCCACTCCGAGGCCACACAGGCCCGGTCACCGCCGTCGCATTCTCACCAGACGGCTCGCGAGTCGTCTCTGGTTCGGATGATCAGACGATTCGACTATGGGATGCAGAGACTGGCCAGTCGTCGGGAGAGCCACTCCGAGGCCACACAGGCGCGGTCACCGCCCTCGCATTCTCACCAGATGGCTTGCGAATCGTCTCTGGGTCGTGGGATGACACAATTCGACTATGGGATGCAGAGACTGGCCAGTCGTTGGGAGAGCCACTTCGAGGCCACCCAGGCGAGGTCAGCGCCGTCGCATTCTCACCAGACGGCTCGCGAATCGTCTCTGGGGCATGGGATAATACGATTCGACTATGGAATGCGGAGACTGGCCAGTCGTCGGGAGAGCCACTCCGAGGCCACAGTGGTGTGGTCAACGCCGTCGCATTCTCGCAAGATAGCTTCCTAATTATGACCGGCTCTGCAGACTCCACAGTTAGACTGAGTGACACCGCGTTCGGTTCGTTCCACTTTACCCCTGTTTCACCGTCATGCTTTAAGCTCACAAATTCCCCTAGTTCAGCCATCTAGTCCGAATGGTCACCTGAGCCACCCAACTGAGGGCAGCATCATCTCGCATCAAAACTTCATGGCCTTACTCAGAGTAATTCTCTCCCATATTCGAAGATTTCCTCTCTCTGATGATGGTTGGGTGCATCTCTCCGGTAAACTTCTGTTCTGGGTACCACCAGACAATCGGCTCTCATTAACGTCTCCATTACTGCTCACTATACCGACATCCAGCCCTCCTTACCCAACAAAAATAGATTTCACACGGTTTGAATACGGCTCTTCTTGGACAAACGTTCGAGGCAACGTCAATCAATGAACTGTAGCGAGCGAGAACAGGATCATGATTTTACTTTCGTACTTGCGAGACTCAGCTAGTAAGCTCCATCGTCTTGCGGGTCCAAATGTTCGGGGATAAATTGTTCCACACAATGATCATCGTGTCCAAACTGTACCCGTTCATATTCTAGACCAGCTATATATCAAAAATATAATCCCAGATCTATAAATCATGCGAGTCCATGGGATCGTCACCGAAGCTCCAGGGGCCAATCTCGTCTTCTCATCCATCGGCCCCGCTCATCGAAACGCGGGTTGAGCGGATAATCAAGACCAGCACGCGAGGTGTCGCCAATCGGCACTTTGGTATTGTAAGCCATTTGAATCTCAACATGGAAGAGAATACGTACGAAACCATGTCCATGGATTATGTCCCATGACCGCCTCCCAGTTGGCACGACCAGATCCCAACCTACCCAATCGTCAGGAAGGAAAACGATAGGAATAAAGACGCACCACCACAAATTTCCCTCCTTGCCTATTCTGCCCCACTCCTCGTCCCACCGCTCCCGCAGTGCCTTTCTCCCTTTGAACCCAGCTGGAAGTCCCAGTTCCTTGACAGCATCACCCGCACCACTGCGCCAAGGAGAGTCATCTTTTCGTCCTAAGAGCCCTCCATTCTCATGCGAACCCATTCCAAGACATTGACAGACAGGAATCGCCTGACTCAGCACGGCTCGTTCGCGTTCTCGCATATTTTGTATGCCATGCCATTCGACCGTACTCGCGTTTCGACGGAGGAGATGAACATGCGTGAAGAGCATACCGGATGAGAAGAGGCAGAGCAGTCCAGAGATGATGATGAGTGCGAGAAAGTTGCCGTCTATACCAATACTATCAAATGTTGCTGGTGCATTTGATGGGATATGAGTTCCGGTCGCTTTTTGCACAATGGCCGCGATGAGAAGGCCAATTGTGTAGAGAAGATAGAGGGTGCACCAGAAGAGAAAGACAACGAAGAACTAGTAATGGTCAGTCGCGTCCACAAGCGTCATAGAGTTTGACCAACCTTTCGATTTTGCGCTCCTACACATCCACCAATCCATGGACAGTGATGGTCATAGCCTAGAACACACTACAAAGGTTAGTACGTCTTCTCCTGCGACGACGAACAGGGCTCACTGTGTTGCATATCCGACAATGATGTGCTCTCATCGGTTTGATAATCATATCTCTCGAGCAATATCGGTAATATGGATCCAGGATTGGCATATCAGATGGCCTTCGACTCCATCTCGACATAATAGGTGGCAAGTCGTCTAAATATGGCTGAGGTCGTGCAATCTCATCTTCTCCAAACGGCTCTGTCCGGCCGCTTACATCAAAATTTGGATGACGCGCAGACGGAGCGAGGCCAGGCGTAGGCATAGCCGAAGCAGAAGGCGTCGGCATCGTCGTAGGGACATTTGGCGTCTTGACACCAGACTTGGAATTGGTTCGTGAGTGCGTTTGCGAAGAGAGTCTCGGAGGTTCAAAGATGTAGGATGACGATTCGAATCGATAGCCGCTCGTGCCCGTCTTGATAGGCGGAGGACGCTTGGTCGTTGTGGATGGGAAAGAGGAAAGTCCGGGCGATGCTGGAGGCGAGTTGGACTGGTGGCTGCTCAAGCTATTACCACGGGTAATCTTGAGCGGTTTCGACTTTTGAGTCTTGATAGACTCCGTCGGTCGAGTTTCAGCAGACACTCGTGATGATGAGAAGGATGGTTTTGGTTGGGACTGGGTCGGGGTTGGGATCGAATTTGCGCTAGTCCGTTTCGAGTCTTTACGGAGAACGGCGGGCTTGGGTTGCGATATACCATTCGGAGACGTAGGCATCGTCGGAGAATGTGGTTCAGTCTGTTCTCGGATGGTATGAGGTGTCGGTGGAATGGCCGTTGTGCTGCCGGAGCGAGTATGTCCATTCGGACGTACGCTCATGGCTTCATATGGAACACCGATAGTTTGACTGTTTCCTTCGTCCTCCATGTCGTCTTCTTGGGAGACTGGCCGATTCGTGGGTGAGTCGTTCCTCGATACTGGGCCGATATTCCGATCCAGCTGCATTGTGTGATGGAGGGTAGACAATTGCAGGCACTGGTCTTGATGCGGGCGCAGCTGCAGGTTCTGACAAGGCACTGCCCAGTGGGTCGGGTGGCGGGTCAGAGGCCAGAGGTGGGTCGCTCTTGGTGACAAAATCCATGGCGAAACCTGGTCCAGTGAATATTATCTGAAATTACTGTCAGATGCATCCGAGAAAGAGCGAGAAATGCCGACCTTTGTGTATGTGACGACAAACATAACGGCGAATAGGCCATAGAATATGGATAAGACGACTGTCAAAAGACGAATATTAGCCATCGAGGTTGCGTACGAGTAGATATAATGTACGAACCTCCAGCCGGAAAGCCAACGAGAGCATCCGCTCGTCTCTTCCAGCAGCGCAAGAGGATGATGCCCCAGAATACATAGCTACTCCAGGCGAATAGTGCTATGACGACTGCTACGGTAAACTTGGCGTCGTCAGGAGTGAGCAATCGCAGCGAGCCTGGGCCTCGTACTGACCTTCCGCTCTAGCCATGGTTTAGGCCCCGTACGCCGTCTGTCCTTTTCGTCTGCCTTTGCTATTGCAACTTCGAAGGAAGTGGAGATGCATGAGCACGGATTGCTGGATTTTGCGTGTGCTCGCCGCTTTGCAGACTTTGTCGTGGACTTGGTGCGGTTGGTGTGCGTCGAGGTCGACATGAACGACGACCGGAATAGCAGCTGGACGCTGGAGGGCGTGTACAAGGAGCGCCAGGTCAAATGGATCCGTCGTGGTAGACTCTAAGCCAGGGTTTGTGATGCATCTGTTAACTGCGATAGGCCTGATTGCCATTTATGGTAATTGACTACAAGCCCCATATGTAGACTTCTAGTGAGTACGCTGCGTCATAGTGGCGCATCATAGTGGCCCATCTTGACCACTTACTCTGTCGTTTTCCACTTGGTTTTGGACATGGCATCCCTCACATCCACGTCCATTCGATACCCCATGTTCTGCCTGTTGCTCCTGCTCGCGTATGCTAATGCCTTTACCTTTCGTTTCTCGTCTCCACCAGCCCAATGCGCCCGTATGAGAGCCATTTGGCAAGGCGGCTCTCCACCGTACACGCTCCTCATGGTCCCAGTCGACTTTATGCCCCAGGGAACAGAAACTAGAGTCATCTTTGAACGCACCGTCACCACGGGTAATCAACTCGAGTTTACATTTCCCTTTCCTGCGCGTACAAGGTAACCTTAGTTGCTATTGCCTTGCTGTCCTTGCTAATGCCATCCAGATTTGCAGCCATCATGAGCGACTCGACGGGCTTTGGCACTGGAGGAACGTCGCCTCTGCTCACCGTTCAATCCTCCAACTCGTCATCCTGTCTATCCACCACACCCTCGGCCCCCGAATTCTACTTCTTCCTCTCGTCACCTACACTCACCCAATGCTCGCCTGTTCATATTTCATGGGACACTCCCTCTGCTCCACCAGTCACTGTCTATGGAATCATTCCCCGCGGACAATCCTTTGATCTCAACGCGGCTTCCCGTGCAAATGGAGGTCGTGGATTCGACTGGACTGTCAATGTTCGTAGCGGCACTCAGTTCTTCTTTGTCGTCGGAGACAAGAATGGGAGTGGAAAGGGAGGGAGTTCAGATGTAACAACCATTCGAGGAGGGTCAAGTGCCTGTATCGATGCCAGTTCACCTAGCCAGACGGCAGATTCAGGGGTGGGAGGAACTGAACCACTGCCATCTTCTGGAACTACTGGCTCTGGACCAGATTCTAGTGGTTCAGGCTCGAGCTCTAGCACGACTGGTAACGGCAATGGATCTGGATCTGGCTCTGGCAGTACTGATGGAGGAGGAAATACGGACGGTGCAAGTGGCTCTACCAATGGAGGAAATCCAGGACAAGGTGGAACCAATACGGCTGGCTCAGGTGGTGGCACAGTCTATGGACCTCTTGACCCTACCTCGCCAGCACAAGCAGCCAAGTACGTAGCACTACTCTTCTGTACACTCCTTTTAGTATAATCTACAGTCTCTCTTTCATATCCACTGACTCTTTTCCAGCGAGAATGACCATCGTCAGTCCAAACTCGGATTGATCCTGGGCCTTGTACTCGGATTATCAGGACTAGGCCTCGTCGTAGGGTTCTGCTTACTCGCTTACAAACGACACAAGCGTCAAGTCGAACGACGAGACAACCAACGCGCACGTCTACTCGCAACGTCAGACGTGTCGGAAGTACACCTACCGGCATCGTCCAATTTTCGCGATATGCCGCATACACGACCGACAGCACGATGGCCAGGGACAAGTTTGGAAAACCTGGGCTCGACATTTCGCACTACGCCATTCGTCTGGCCACTCACCGGGAGTGCAAGTGGACGCGCGAGTCCAGATCCACGCGTCGTTTCACCCTACCTCCCACTAGATCATACACGAGGGCAAGTCGACGGCATCTCCACACCCGACAATGTCGCTGTTGGAAGCACGACGGCCCGTCCGCAACTCGAAAATCGGAGCACGAGTTCCGGAATTCTACGACGTTTACGGAGTGCACGGTCTGGACTCGGATTTCCATTCGGTGGGAATAGTCGCAATACAAGCAACAGCGGCTACAAGAGTCTGGCAGACGAAAACTCGACGCCAAGCAGTAACATGCGCAACGCAACGACGGGTCCCTCTTCCGGCTCGCTATCACTCTCCACACCATCTCCATTTGTACCACCGCCAATAGGCCACTTGCCTCACGATTCCAACGACTCGAGTGGCTCGTCGGCGATGAGATCACGCATCGAACACAAGAGCCCACTCCCACCAAGCTATCGACAACACGTGAGCAATACAAGCCACGGCTCACATGGCTCGCGCTTCTCCGCATCAGGACACCCACTCCCCAACCAAAATCAACAACCACAACTCCCATCAAGCCAAGCGCACCAAGACACGGCAGCTTATCCATCGGATGGAAATCCATTCAACGACGGGCTCGCGGTGCCGATTTCAATCGCACCTGGTCGTCTCGAGTCCACGCCACTTGGTCCGCGACCGCTCGCGGGTGCACGTGAAGATTCGTTTTCTGGGTTGAGCGCGAGTTTGCTTCGGAGACCGGATATGGCGAGGTTGGATACGGGTGGGAGTATCTGGGAAGTTCCGCCAACGTACAATAGCCTCGCTCGTCAACGAGGTCTTGAATGATCTTTGATGAAATGGACACCATGATTTAGAATAGTGTATTCGTAAATTGTACATGGCAACAAGGACAATGACTGTTGGGAATAGAATTGATAAATTAATCAAGCTAACAATAGGAGTAAATGGCAACAGCAGAATGCGCGACCCATGGCTCGATAGATATACTCCTCACCATGCTGTAGGTGACAACGATGCGTTCAAGGGGTTCTCGCTTCCTGGACCTCTATCGACGCGCACGTGAACTTTGATATGTATTGAATCGAGATGCCGAATCTTGTTGCGCTCACCCGCTACATATCATTGATTAATGCTGTCTCGGACTTTTGTCCATGAAGGGCCACAGTGGAAATGAGCGAAGTCGAATTTGGTCGGGTAGGGAGGGCTGGACGTTGGTAAGTTGAGGAGGAGTGGAGACGCTAATGAGAGCCGATTGTCTGGTGGAACCCAAAATAGAAGCTTCCCTGAGAGATGCACCCAACCGTCATCAGAGAGAGTAAATGTTCGGAGCTGGGAAAGCATAACTTTCAATAAAGCCAGGGTATTTTGATGCGAGATAAGGCCATCCTGGATTGACTGGCTCAACTGACCATTATGGTTGGATAACTCGGCTACGGGAATTTGTAAGCTTCCGGCATCACGGGGGGAAAAGGAATGAAGGGAAACGAACCAAATGCGGTGTTCCATAGTGCAATTGTGCTGCCAGCCGGAACCGACGTGATTTCCAAGCCGTCTGGTGAGAATGCAACGGCGCCTCCCCAGTCTGTGTGGCCTCGGAGTGGGTCTCCCAACGACTGGCCCGTCTCCGCATTCCATAGTCGAATCGTATTATCATCCGAGCCAGAGACGATTCGCGAGCCGTCTGGTGAGAATGCGACGGCCCTGACCCAGTTTGTGTGGCCTCGGAGTGGGTCTCCCAACGACTGGCCCGTCTCCGCATTCCATAGTCGAATGGTATGATCGCGCGAGCCAGAGACGATTCGCGAGCCGTCTGGTGAGAATGCGACGGCGGTGACCGAGTTTGTGTGGCCTCGGAGTGGGTCTCCCAACGACTGGCCCGTCTCCGCATTCCATAGTCGAATGGTATGATCGCCCGAGCCAGAGACGATTCGCGAGCCGTCTGGTGAGAATGCGACGGCGCTGACCCAGTTTGTGTGGCCTCGGAGTGGGTCTCCCAACGACTGGCCCGTCTCCGCATTCCATAGTCGAATGGTATGATCGCCCGAGCCAGAGACGATTCGCGAGCCGTCTGGTGAGAATGCGACGGCGCTGACCCAGTTTGTGTGGCCTCGGAGTGGGTCTCCCAACGACTGGCCCGTCTCCGCATTCCATAGTCGAATGGTATGATCGCCGAGCCAGAGACGATTCGCGAGCCGTCTGGTGAGAATGCGACGGCGGTGACCGAGTTTGTGTGGCCTCGGAGTGGGTCTCCCAACGACTGGCCCGTCTCCGCATTCCATAGTCGAATGGTATGATCGCCCGAGCCAGAGACGATTCGCGAGCCGTCTGGTGAGAATGCGACGGCGGTGACCGAGTTTGTGTGGCCTCGGAGTGGGTCTCCCAACGACTGGCCCGTCTCCGCATTCCATAGTCGAATCGTCTTATCATCCGAGCCAGAGACGATTCGCGAGCCGTCTGGTGAGAATGCGACGGCGCTGACCCAGTTTGTGTGGCCTCGGAGTGGGTCTCCCAACGACTGGCCCGTCTCCGCATTCCATAGTCGAATGGTATGATCGCCCGAGCCAGAGACGATTCGCGAGCCGTCTGGTGAGAATGCGACGGCGCTGACCCAGTTTGTGTGGCCTCGGAGTGGGTCTCCCAACGACTGGCCCGTCTCCGCATTCCATAGTCGAATGGTATGATCGCCCGAGCCAGAGACGATTCGCGAGCCGTCTGGTGAGAATGCGACGGCGGTGACCCAGTTTGTGTGGCCTCGGAGTGGGTCTCCCAACGACTGGCCCGTCTCCGCATTCCATAGTCGAATCGTCTTATCATCCGAGCCAGAGACGATTCGCGAGCCGTCTGGTGAGAATGCGACGGCCCTGACCGAGTTTGTGTGGCCTCGGAGTGGGTCTCCCAACGACTGGCCCGTCTCCGCATTCCATAGTCGAATCGTCGTATCCCACGAGCCAGAGACGATTCGCGAGCCGTCTGGTGAGAATGCGACGGCGGTGACCGAGTTTGTGTGGCCTCGGAGTGGGTCTCCCAACGACTGGCCCGTCTCCGCATTCCATAGTCGAATCGTGTGATCGTGCGAGCCAGAGACGATTCGCGAGCCGTCTGGTGAGAATGCGACGGCCCTGACCCAGTTTGTGTGGCCTCGGAGTGGGTCTCCCAACGACTGGCCCGTCTCCGCATTCCATAGTCGAATCGTGTTATCATCCGAGCCAGAGACGATTCGCGAGCCGTCTGGTGAGAATGCGACGGCCCTGACCGAGTTTGTGTGGCCTCGGAGTGGGTCTCCCAACGACTGGCCCGTCTCCGCATTCCATAGTCGAATCGTCTTATCCCACGAGCCAGAGACGATTCGCGAGCCGTCTGGTGAGAATGCGACGGCCCTGACCGAGTTTGTGTGGCCTCGGAGTGGGTCTCCCAACGACTGGCCCGTCTCCGCATTCCATAGTCGAATCGTCTTATCATCCGAGCCAGAGACGATTCGCGAGCCGTCTGGTGAGAATGCGACGGCCCTGACCCAGTTTGTGTGGCCTCGGAGTGGGTCTCCCAACGACTGGCCCGTCTCCGCATTCCATAGTCGAATCGTCGTATCCCACGAGCCAGAGACGATTCGCGAGCCGTCTGGTGAGAATGCGACGGCGGTGACCGAGTTTGTGTGGCCTCGGAGTGGGTCTCCCAACGACTGGCCCGTCTCCGCATTCCATAGTCGAATCGTGTGATCGTGCGAGCCAGAGACGATTCGCGAGCCGTCTGGTGAGAATGCGACGGCGGTGACCGAGTTTGTGTGGCCTCGGAGTGGGTCTCCCAACGACTGGCCCGTCTCCGCATTCCATAGTCGAATCGTGTGATCGTGCGAGCCAGAGACGATTCGCGAGCCGTCTGGTGAGAATGCGACGGCCGTGACCCAGTTTGTGTGGCCTCGGAGTGGGTCTCCCAACGACTGGCCCGTCTCCGCATTCCATAGTCGAATCGTGTTATCCCACGAGCCAGAGACGATTCGCGAGCCGTCTGGTGAGAATGCGACGGCGGTGACCGAGTTTGTGTGGCCTCGGAGTGGGTCTCCCAACGACTGGCCCGTCTCCGCATTCCATAGTCGAATCGTCTTATCATCCGAGCCAGAGACGATTCGCGAGCCGTCTGGTGAGAATGCGACGGCCCTGACCCAGTTTGTGTGGCCTCGGAGTGGGTCTCCCAACGACTGGCCCGTCTCCGCATTCCATAGTCGAATCGTGTTATCATCCGAGCCAGAGACGATTCGCGAGCCGTCTGGTGAGAATGCGACGGCCCTGACCGAGTTTGTGTGGCCTCGGAGTGGGTCTCCCAACGACTGGCCCGTCTCCGCATTCCATAGTCGAATCGTGTGATCGTGCGAGCCAGAGACGATTCGCGAGCCGTCTGGTGAGAATGCGACGGCGGTGACCCAGTTTGTGTGGCCTCGGAGTGGGTCTCCCAACGACTGGCCCGTCTCCGCATTCCATAGTCGAATCGTCTTATCATCCGAGCCAGAGACGATTCGCGAGCCGTCTGGTGAGAATGCGACGGCGGTGACCGAGTTTGTGTGGCCTCGGAGTGGGTCTCCCAACGACTGGCCCGTCTCCGCATTCCATAGTCGAATGGTATGATCGCCCGAGCCAGAGACGATTCGCGAGCCGTCTGGTGAGAATGCGACGGCGGTGACCGAGCTTGTGTGGCCTCGGAGTGGTTCTCCCAACGACTGGCCCGTCTCCGCATCCCATAGTCGAATCGTATTATCATACGATCCAGAGACAATGCGTGAGCCGTCTGGTGAAAATGCGATTGCCATGACCATATTTGTATGTCCCCGAAGCGCTTCTGGAAGTCCCCGGTATGTCTTCTCCAGCCCTCTAGTCACTTTGAGAGTGTTCTTATACATATCTAACCCCTCAATATGCAGATGCGATTCTGTAGGTGTGAACGGAAGCGCCGAGATGTAGATGTGCGGAGCACTCTCTTGAATAGGTACTGAAAATGCCATCATAAACCGCATCACTTCACTTATGCGGCTCTTAGCCTCTTTTTCAACCTTTCCTTTGTTAAAAATGCGAATATATTGAGGCGAGCCACTCACAGTATTGCGCGTCACAGCTCGGAGCCCATCTATAGCTCGAGGCAGTCCTCCAATCAGGCTCAGGACCTCCATCCAATATAGTACATATGGAACTCGAATAATCTGTTCAACTTCATTTCTGAGCTTGCTTCTCCATTTGCTATCCGTTTCGGCCATATGAAACGGCCAGTGTAAACTCGCATATCGAACGTTCATTCTGATGAACTTTGATATTCTTGCCTCTAGATCCGGCATCTCTCTGTTTCGATAGAAGGACGACTCGATTTCACATATATTGAACTTGAGGCCTTCCTTCGGTGCTTGAAGATTATTGAAACCCCACGATGCAATTTGACCGTGCGCATTGGCGATATCTATATACATTCCACTCAGCTCTTTGAGGTCTGGGCCTAGACAGCGCCGTCGCAGATATTCCACAAGAGTAGGGTGACGAAACTGAATGACTTTTGTTGCTTCATCTTCGATAAGAACACTTCCAAGGTTTCGAATCAACCCTTGGAATTTCCCCGTAGTCTGCTATGCTTGAGAATATTATCAAGATCCTCGGCGGTAAGTGGTTCGAATGCAGCGAGGAGTAGCGCAAGCATGCTCCACATGATGGTATGGTATTTGGGATCTGTCCTCTCGAAGATGAGTTTGTATACCTCGTCGATCTCTCCAGTTTGGTCCGCTGAGACCAACGAGCCATATATGCTCTCAGGCGCTTCCCATGTCGTTTCATTGTTGATCATCCGACATGCGGTACTGGCCCAGATGAACAACCCGCTCGACTTCTCAATCAGCCGTTGCCTCTTGTCCTGGGGCAGAACGGTGTAGAGTGATTGGTGGACATAGGCGGCGATGTCATCCACGTTGTCACGATGTTTAATATCGTGGAGTCGGTCTTCCAGTTTAGATTTGATCGAGAGTGGCTGAAGAACTGATTCGATGACAGGGTCTGGCCGACTCGTAATGAAGATCTTGACGTTCCTGCTTTCTCGAACGGCTTTAGCGAGCGTGTCGAGAAGCTCCCTTCGCTGAGGTCCGGATTTGCACTCGTCTATAGCGTCGACAATGAGAACTACACGCTCCTGTCGATAGCGGAGTGGATCGGTGATGAGTGTGCGGAACTGTTCTTCAAGTGAGCTTCGCATGATCGAAGGATTTCGCTTCACAGCATCTGCGACGTGCGGTGCGAGTTCTGGAATGTGATGGACAAGATCTCTTGCCATAGTCGAACAGAACTTTTCGGTGGTCGATGTATCGTTATTGGACATTGAAAAGAAAAACTGGCCTCCTAGAGCTCTTTCCGTGCGCCACGATGCCGCTACTGACATGGCGACTGTGGACTTGCCGGAGCCAGCTATGTCGCAAAGCCAGAATATTCGTTTATCCGAGGTATCGTCCTCGGCCCAGTTCCGGATTGTCTGGAGAACAGCCTGACGTGTGCCTTGTAGACAGGTGGTGTGTACCGAGGATGGGACGAATGCCACCATCGGGAGTTGGAATATGAAAGATGCATCGACTTGGATATTTTAGCGAACCTCTTATTAGCAACTCTTTGCTTACCGTCCGACTTGGTGGCCTTGGTGTTCCGTTCGATGACCTGAACGCGGTGTCCAATGAACAGATCCAAAGCGGCCTATTTCGCAGGTCAGATTTGACTATATGATCGGACGTCCTCACCGTGAATTGCCTATGTCGATCCTCGATCTCTTGGTTGAATTTTAGAATCATCCCAGCGTCGATCCTCACATTTCCGATGGCTGTAAAAGCACTGCGGCTGGTGCGGCGTCGCTTATGCGCATCATTGACAATGGCACAATGAATATCCTCGAGAAGTCTGCATCAATCAGTCGACTAAGCCAGAGTTGATGTGCCGACGTACTCGACATAACGAACGAGAGGCTGGCTAAACGCCTCGTCGACAGCCCTATCCTCTGGAGGATACTTTTCGAGAGAGTCGATTTGGCTCTCGATAGCCCACATATATTCCTCCAGGCGGCGTACTAGGTCGTTCCAGTCTCCTTGATTGTCATCGATGGTCTATCATGTTCATCAGATATCGCCATTCCATGGTTTTGTACTTACCTGCTTGACGTCGATGATTGACTTTGTTGTTTTGCAGGCTGCCTTGAGAGGCGCGAGGATATCCGACGCCTCTGCTACGTTTGCGACTACATCCAGTGCGATGCTGGCCGCATTTTGGACTTGATCCCTCTTTCTTGAAGATCTTTCTGCAGCAGTAGAGAGACCTTGATTTGGTTTGGTCGACGTTTGAGGTGGCATTGCCAACGCGGATGGCTCCAAGGTCGGCGTCTGCCACTCTCTGCCGCGTGCTCTCAACGAGCCTCGATCACGTACTCTGTGCTCAGCATATTCAACTCTAGCTAGCAATATCAGGGCCAAACGCATCGTTACGTTCACACTTTGGCGAACCAAGCCAAATAGATTCTTGTAATCATAGAAATCTCACAGACACGTCACATAGAATTAATAAATTTCATCCTAGAGTGAAGCCAATAAAGGAGCGAATAGCAACAACCAGATGTGTGCTTAGGGGTGGAATGCACGGGGTGGATGCGGGGGGAGGAATTCGTTATAGGAGCGAGCGGGAGGTTTACGTTGTCCAAAAATGTCCAATATGCCAAACACGACTTGTTCTCTCGAGCCACGACTCGATTCAAAAACCAAAGACCCAAATGCACCACTCGTCTAGAGAGTCAAACGCCCGACCCTCTAGAGAGTCAAATGCCCGACTCGTCTAAAAGAGGAGAGCCGATCCAAAGACCAACGACGCAACGACGGCAAATGCGTTGACAGAAAGTTGGAATCCAGCATTGGGATCATCGGAACCAGGCGTAGCCGTCGACGACGCGACGCGGGTGAGGGTACGTGTAACGGTACCATCCGCAACGACCGTCGTCTGCAATGTCGTTCCCTCGTTATCACTGCCCGTCAAGGCAGCGACATAGGCTGGGTTACCCATATCCGAATTCGTCTCGAGGTACGCATCGCGGAGCGACAACTTGCCCTGTCCATCCGAACGAGCAAGGCACTCGGTGACCGTCTTGAGATTCCACCTGGGGTTGTGGGCCTGTGCGTACGGAATGGTGTAACCAATAGCGAGGTTGACCGACTCGACGTAAATGTCGTGTTGGAGGACGACGACACCTTGCTGTGTAGGCGAGTACGAGACGGACGACGTGTTGGCGAATTGCGGAGAGCTGTCCATGATGCGCTCAAACTGGGCCTGGTTAGCGACGGACTGGACCGTGCCGGCGTGGACACGCCAATCTAGACGGATCCGTTGAGTTAATAATGTCGTCTTGGCAAAGAAGTTGCTTACCTTGTGTGTCCCATTGAATCGAATCACCGCCCGCCGGCACGCCTTCTCGGCTGGCCGTCCAAAGAACGGGTCTCATTCCCATGGCAAGGGCAATTGCTCTAAATTGGTGCCGGTGAGGGGACGCCAAGGCCGAGCGACGGAGGGCGCTTACCTGACACGGTCGTCAATATCGCCGTATGGAGGGCGGAACGTCAGCGGAGTGACGCCAATCACGTCTCGAATAGCCTTGCGTGTCCAGCCAAGCTCGGCAACAATCTGCGACATGTTAGAAAGCATTGCCAAAAAGCAATGTCTAGGAGCGCACCTGCTCATTGGTGAGAGTCGTGAGCGCCGAGTGACTCCAAGTGTGACCTGAAATTTCATGATTGTTCATGTACTCGTAAACGACGATTTCCGGACGAGAAATGACACGAGCGCCGACGACGTAAAAGGTGGCCTTGACGCCTGGAGAGGCGTTTGCGGCACCCTCTGCATTGGAATTGGACGGGAGCGAGTTAAGATAGGTCAAAAGCTTGTTTGTGTAGAACCCGGGACCGTCATCGTATGTGTGACCCCAATCCCATTGGTCCTTGCACTGGCTAATGTCCGTGTCGCGGAGGCAGCCACCGCACGTCCACCAGCATTGGCCGTTTGCGCCTGCATTGGCGAGTGCAGCTGCGTTGCGGGCGTCTCCACAATCAACGGTAGGGTTGACGGCAATATTGGGGATATTATGACCCTCGAGTTCCTTGAGCCACTCTTGAACTTCTGGCGAGTTTGTGGGAGGAATAGAGGCGAGATCTGGCCATTGGCTGGGTACAATGGTGTCTGATTCTTGTTAGCTATAGTCCACTGGTAATAAGTAAGACGTACAAGCAGGAAGCGGAGGTGCATTGCTAATAGGAGGCTGTTGACCAGCGGTATAGGTAGCGATGACGGGGAGAGTGTTCTCGGTATAAGTCACGGGCGTCGCGGTAATGGACGCGAGCGGAGGGACATCATAAGCAGGACCAGTGGGATAGGGCGTGGGCTGAGACTGGCGTTTGACGAGGTCTGGATTCTGGACAACTGGCGTGGGCATTGGAACGCGCTTTCGCAAAAACTCTGGAGGCGCATGGTCACCACAGGCGACGACCGAGGAGACAGAGGCAGCGACAACGACGAGGACTTTGGCGAGAGACGCCATTTTAGAAATTACGAGGGGAAGAGGAAGAGAGCAAGATCAACAAGCAGCAACGGAGCGGGAAAATAAAACGAAATGCGAGGAAAGGTCTTGGCACTTGGTAGTGGCAATGCTCACCACCTGCAAATATTCTTGAATTCTGACCATCCTGGGCGACAGGGCACTGGATGGATGAAACAAATGGTAATTCATCACTATTTGGTATTTACAACACTAACCAATGACAGACCCACCACCCAACTATGACGACGCAGCTGAGGAGAGTGATGGCACTCTGGACAATGTCACTACATCTGTAATAACAACAACTACTACTACAACGCGTGTACAGCGTGCACGCTCTGCCCGTCCATCCGCTGCCTCGGCCTCGCGCAGACCAACGCGCAGCAAATCCATCGAATCATTCCAATCAAATAGAACATCAGATCCATATCTCGACTCGTTACTCGCTCGCTCTGTTGCTGCACTCGAACTGTCCAATGCACTCCTCCAGAGCACAATGGCCACAAAATCCACCCTCTCCAGTGTCCTCGCAAGTGAAGAAGAGCTAGAACGTCAGGAGAGAGCGTTTGAACAGCGACTACTCGAGAGCAACGGCATCGGTCTAGCAGAAGAGCGCAAGATGGCTTGGATGAAGGAAATGGAAAACATTGTTCGCGACGTAGAAAGTCTCTTTGACATTCCAAACTCAACTTCCAACACTCCTGCGTCTACCTTGGGCCGTCGTACAGGAATAGACGCCGCCTCTGCATCCGCTCCTCGTCTCGTGCTGGGAGACGCGGCAACCCACGTCCGCAGTCCACCTCCGCGTGCCTTGACCCAATATGTTTCCATCTCCGGCGCAGGAGCGCGCGCTCCCGGTTTTGCGGCAGAATCGACCGCGGACAAAAACTCGATATTCCTACCATCTACGACAGGAATGCGAAGTAGTGCACATAAAGAAGCGCTTTCTGGGGATGTCGGGATAGGGAGAGTAAGGCGGTCATCCCTCTCCCGTGGCCATTCTGCACAAGCAAGCACAAGCTCATCATCCTCTCTACGTCCACTTCCACCTCCGACCCATCCAGAAGCTCTCCCGTTGTCACCACAAGAGTTGCTCCAACTCCAGACGAGCAACGAGACCGCGTCTACAAGTCCTCGAGAAGATCCCTACAAGTATCTCCGAGGTCTCCGAACGCACGCCGCGACGGCAAGTGCGTCGAGTACCATCTCAAAGGGTTCCCTCTCCGATACACCCATTCGACCCGTGCTCTCTCCTCGGCAGCCGCGCATATCCAAGAGTCGAGATGGACGTCTACAGCACGCCATGTCACCTACAACAGCGTCCTTTACAGCGTTTCCGCGTGGATTGGAAGAAGGACACGCGCGCACACCGTCCAATGCCTCTGGCTCGACGCATTCGTCACGTAGTTCAAACAAATACATCCCCTCTATCCAACTACCCTTATCCTTTCCCACTCTACGCCGATCGCCCAATCCAAACCTGCGGAGCCCTACATCCCCGACGCAGTCTATGCATTCCAAAGCGAGTTCCGAGGCGGCACCAATCGATTTTTATAGTCCCAGTCTCGCATCTATACCCGATCATCACGAAGAAGAACTTTTGATACCCACTTCGAGTAGTTTGGATGACCGTGGGCGCTCTCCCGGTGAGTATCTTCTTCGGTGGGGCCAATCATGTCGATAGTCCGGTGGCGAGTCATGTCGGCCCGGGATTCGTCGGTGTCCCCTGGGCCCTGTGGGACCATGTGGAAGACGCGGCTGACGTGGCTTGCTCACTAAGCAAGCTTCTATCTCCATCTTCGTCCGTTCTCGAGATATAAACTGACCTCCCTTGTCAGCGGTCGTCACTTCTTTTACGCCCGCGCGAGGACGCGCCATTCTCAGTAGTCGATTCCGTACGGCAGATACGCTTAGAAAGATTTTAGACACGAGTCCAAGTCCGCATCCGACTGCGACGACGCCGATTGATATCCAGACGCCGACGTCGAGCACGAGTGCGGCGAGTTATAACACGGCGAGAAAAAATACCGACGCCAGTTCGAAAACGATTCGCAAGTCTTCTTCACGCAAAATGCTCGATGCTTCAAGTGTGCCGTTGCCTGCCTCTCTCACCTATGAGCCACACACCCACATTGGTGGTCTAGGGTCGTCCTCCTCCATTTCCTCCACACATTCCAATTCGATATACAACGCCCGCACGCATTCTGCCATGTCCTCTTCGTCGGATCTACCGTCGAATGCATCCGCGGCATCGGATGTACCCCAGCTTTCTGCAGATAGGAAACGGTCTAGCGTAACGCTACGAAAACCTGCTCCGCGGTTCTTACCTCGTACACCTGCGGGTGGGTTGGCAGGGATTAGCGTAAGCGGCGCCACGGCGCATGCACCCGTGATGCACGCGCATCTAGTACAAGATCCAGAAGACGTACCCTTATCCGACCCAACTTCCCCTCTCCACGACCCATCGCTCAAAGCTGATCTATCTTCACCACGCATATCCGACTCGGGGAGCATGTCTCCGGGTCTGTATTCACCCCCGGAGAGGAGAAGGACGACGTCGCTTTCGGCGTCGGTGTCCTCTATTATTAGCCAGAAACGTGCTTTGGAGAATACAAAGTCGAATAAAGGTGGGAGTAGGCTCAAGGGGAGCCCTGCATGGCGGGCTGCGCGGAAATTGCCACTCGATGGACCATTACCTTCTCCAGTACCTTCGCCTTCTCCCAGTGTTCATGGTATACCGACTCTTCCGGTAAAAGAAGGTGAATGGAGTGCGGGTTCGTCGAGAAGGACGTCGTGGATTGGGACTAGTTTACTTGGTCTCAAGCTCCCTGGATCCACGTCGAGCTTGACTGCGAATGGGAGTGGTAGTGCGACAAGAGTTAGTTTGCCAAGGAGCCTGTACGGTATTCCGAGGAGAGGGAGAGTTGTACGTTTGATGAGCGAGAGGAAGAAGAGCATCACGAAGATGGTGAAGCCGACGCCGACGCCGACGGTGGAGAAGGAGGTTGACGATTCGACCTTCTGATTCGAGACTCCGACGGACGAAATCGTGGGACGGGTCGATACGTTCTGGCACATCTTCAAGAGGACGACGAGTGCCGAGTCGGAGTGGGCGTTCGAAGAAAAAGGAAGAGGAGAAGAAGGGCGGGTGGTTGGAGTGGTTTCTCGCTGCTGCTGCTGCATCGTCGACGACACCCGGTCCTGGTCCTGGTCCGTTTGGATCGATGGGACGAGAGGAAATGTTTGACCGGGGTCGGGATGAGTGGATGTAATTGTGTGTATAGATTGTGTTTTTTCTATTTGTATGTATTTTGCAATACTTGTAGACTGTCGACAGCAGAGTGCGACAGGCTCCCCGAATGGGCAATGATCATCTTCTCCTCGACCACTTTTTCCTCGAGCCCTCGTCCTTGTCGTTTAGAGCACTGGAATTCGTACTAGATGGCTCAGTCTCTTCCTCTTCCCCCCTTTGTTACTCTTCGACGTCGAGACCGACAATGCCGGTATGCAGTCAGTGGCTAGCAGTCCTCGCTTGCAAACTTGACGCCGCGTGCACTCGAAGACAATCTCAATAAACTAGTGCATCTTTTAAGAATGTACATTCTCGTTGATGTCGGTCCGAAATGGGCGGACAGGGTCGGATGCCCCCATCTTTCCAACGCGGGTGTCCTCCACCAGCCACGACACCGACCGCCACCAAACGCACATCACGACATGCTCTCGAATTCTCATCTCAGAATATCAGAGAAGCATGTCCACTTGTCTTCGTGGTTGTCTGCTATTCGACACGCAAGAAACATCGTACGATGTCTGTGGGCCGCGCCTGGGGATAGGGAGTGTGGCACTGTGGTGATCATAATACAGATATAGGTGAGTAGATACGGTAGAATTAATCATTTCCGTCTCACGCTTTTGTAGCAGAAGATACACGTGCTGCTCTACTGACTAGTGGCACTGTGGCGGGCAGCACTGTGACGACTCATCCGACCGCATCATTCGCCTCAACTACCTCTATAGACTGCAATAAATTCTCAATGACGTCGTCCTAGTCACCTCTTGTCCTGGGACCCTCGAACCTCTCGACTCTGCATACGGCAATCAATGACACCCATACTACTGCTATTCACCCTTCTCGGCATCATAGCCGCTTGTTGGTGTCCCCAAATGCGCAGATTGCTCCCAAATAGCCCCTCGTCGTCCGTCGCTCCAGGGCCGCCGTCAAGAACACGACCGACTTACCGTTCGTTTGGAACAGTAAAACCGTAGCCTTCTTTCCCTGGCACAGGTATTCAGCGGACGTCAAATCTCTTGCTCCGTCCGAGCCTGCTCATGATCTAGGTGTCAAGTGTTGGCACCATCACAAAGAAGAATACAATTCGACTACCAATCTCAGATGCCTTCAACTACAAGCAATGAGCAATGGGCGGTTATAGTTCACGACGGTGGTTGTGCGATGAACAATCATACCCTGGCAATATTCGTCGTACGTCTTATTTATTCATCTTCCACTACCTTGACAATCTAACTGCCCTGGTTTAAAGACATCCTAGATTATGCTAGTCACAATACCACTCTCGCTGCAGTCGTCGTCGATGCTACTTCGTAATCTCGATCTTACATCTTCAACGTGACGCTTCTCGATCAAGTACACGTCTCAAGCAGATCCAAAGTGTTGCCAACCCCACCACGTCATACTCCCTGGTACCAAGATGCTCTTTGGGTGCTACCGTCGTCGCCGCTGGCTCTGCTCTACTTGCGGTTTCAATCTACAAGGTATGCTCTCAATCGTCCCTTCTCCTCGAGCCCATCTATCCACACCACCCAAGCCCCTCGTTCTCGGTCGTGGGACGGATCATACATGGCGTCTTGCTGCAATTTCAGGCCGGCTGGCCGGTATTGAGCGCAGTACTCTCCCAACCTTCACCACGTGCCCTTATCGTCGTGATCGTAACAGCTGACCCCCATGTTTCATGTCCAGACCAGCCTATATCCGCGTGAACCGGAATCCTGCGAGGAGACTACCCTCGATATCAGACAACCCCCCTTTGCAAAAAATATTACCAAAATGGGAAATAACGCTACCACTATTTCTCCACCAGGGAGTCCGCCCATCGGTCCGGTCAATCTCGACAATCCACCTAAACAAAGGACTACGGCTTTGCCCATCTTCCATGTCTCGGCCACACCCTCATCCGGCCCACGTGGCAGGGGTGAATCAGATACCTGTCGCATCTCACTCGCAGTCTTCTCTAGTGAAGAGGCCTACAGGCGCTTCTTCTGAGCCTACTTCTTTCGACAACAGTGTCTTGGACCAGTACCTTGGGGCCACGGCTGGTTCCCGTGGGGGTAGGCCTCCATTGCCGCATTGCTCAGGGCGCGTCCTGTGGGCTCAACCATGGGTGCACTTGACAGGCCTCCTCCCTTTGTCGAGCATCTCAGACCTTGGTCGAAGAGACTAAACTAGAACGAGTCGGACACCCCCTTTCACTGAAAAGTACCCGGGGGCGTTTAGGGTGGATGTGTGCTGAGGCACATCTTTGGTGGAGGAATGGCAAGAAGTCTGATTACGTTTCATAGAGATGGTTATCACGGACCCGCTCGTCACCGCCGCGTCAACTCTTGGTACTTTCTGGTGCAGCACTTTTGCGCAGCCATAATTATGGCCGCCTCGATACCCATACACGGGCTCGAACATCCCGGTATTTCAAGGAAACTCAGACAATTCGCAGTCTGCCCGTTCGAGCGTTAGCACACCACACCTCGCCCATTCAATCCCATCGCCATCTAGTCACATCTTGCAGGCTCACAAGCCATACTTCTGACGGGAATTGTTCTGTCCGATCCTGTGTGAGACAATGCTGGTCCAGGCCACCCTGCTGGGGATAGCGTATGGATAGAAGGCTCATTCAGGGGGTCACTCCTCCACGATCAGAGGAGGAGAATAGGCGTACATAGTGGGAAGCTGTTCACCCCCACCAACCTGGTAATCCTTGGGCGTCGTACCGGATCTGACCACGCAGTAATGGCAACGGCCTTAAAAGGAGCACCGTCAGGCGGTCAGCCATCCTCGCCCTCTCTTCTCGCCCTTCTTCTCCCATCGATCTCACGATGCTCGAGTGGATCCTAGGCGCGACTCTTGTGCTCTTACTTCTGAGCCTTTGGCGCTTCAGACGTGCCGTCTCGGTACGTGGGCCTCTATTCGATCGTTTGGAGTGAAACTGACCACACTCCGCGTAGATGGTGTCCAATTTTCCAGGACTCCGACTGTTCGTCTCCCCCATGTCCCCGCCTGGCTTGCTCTTGCCCGCATTACCCTTTCCCCTGTTCACGTACCCGGGCTTCTCCTTTCCTTGGGAACTCAAACACGCGGGGCTATTTGCCAAGTTTAAATGCGACACCGTGTCTCTCTGCGCCGGCGATGGACGTGCAATGCTCTTCACAGCAGACGTGCCATTTATCCAGAGAATGTCCGCATTTACCTCGCGCGAGGTGTTCCCCAAGCCAGTGGACGAGTACAAGGTCCTGAGTTATCTCGGCAGCAACCTCGTGATTTGCGAAGGTGAATCATGGCGTCGGCAGCGCCGAATTGGTGCACCCGCGTTTTCCAAGGGCATGTTTGAGCGTCTTTGGCTTGATATGCGGGATATCGTTCGCGAGATGGTTGAACAAGAACGTTGGCAAGAGCGGACGGAACCGACCCACCCTCCCTCCACCCTCACCTATAACGGGTACACGCCTCAGCCCGGTGAAGTGTTGGTCCCACATGTCGTGGATCTCACTCTTCGTATGGCACTTGCGGCTATCGCACGTGCTGGATTCGGCATGGACTTTGAATGGGAGGCCGAGGAGAGCTTCACAAAGGTCTGCCAAGAATTTGGTAATCCCCAAAGACCCCATTGGTGGTTGACGATCCTCGGCTGGGTGTATAATTTTACGGACCCGCTCGTCGCGCCGGTGTATCATCTTTTCGACCAACTCTCCCGCGCTATCCCATCAGCTTTGATTGCTACGGTGGCGTATGTTTGGACGACATGGCCTCTCCTTCCCGTTCGAATCTCCTGGGCTGTGGCGGCCTATTGGGTCGCTGAATTCCTAACGATGTTTGCTCGACCCACCGAGGCGGATTGGAATCCTCGCAAGATTAAAGTTCACGAGGCACTTCACCTTGTCGCAAAGGACTCGACGTTGCGCATTGCCATTCCTCCGGTTCGTCTCGCTTTTCTCTGAGTGAAGAGATCGCTGACATTGTTTAGTGGATGATGAATTTACCTATTCGGCGCATGCGTCGTATGAAACTGGCATTTGGAACACTCGAGGCGGAGCTCAAGCGCCTTACGGACGAGCGCAAGATGTACCACCTTCGTCAATCGCTCGATCATGAACAACTCGTCAAGGGCCCGCTTCGCGGTGAGCGGTCAGACCTGCTGAATAATCTAGTCAAGGCGGCGATGATGGACGAAGGCGATCTCGAAAAGGGCCAAGTGGGCAACTTGGTCTCCAGCTCGATTCAAAAGGGGCTCACCGATGACGAGATTATTGGAAACACGTACATTTACTTCCTGTGAGTCCCTATTTACTATTCGAGACGATATCTTACGTCGTCTCTAGTGCTGGACACGAGACGACAGCGCACAGTCTTGCATGGACATTGGCGCTGTTAGCTGCATACCCAGAGTACCAAGAGGAGGCCATTCGCGAAATCTATAGTGTGTGGCCATCGACTGCAGAGACGTTTGAACCGTTCTATGAAAACACGACAATGGACGACTATGCCAAGTTCCCGTACATCCTTGCATGCTACGCCGAGACGTTGCGTCTCTTCCCTCCGGTTCAGATGATACCAAAGGTCGCGGCGCAGGATACATGCATCAGTGTCGAAACGAGCAACGAGGTCAACTCAAACGCCGAAAAGGAGACGGACCCACTGGTTGGTCGGAATGGACAGACCGAGTTTGTGATCAAGAAAGACACAATCGTGATGATTGACGCCCCTGGTGTTCGTGAGTACCAGTCCGCAGAGGCTCGCCTTGTGCTGATTCGTTAGACTACAATCCCCGCTATTGGGAGAATCCGGAGAAGTTTGACCCAGGACGTTTCATGCGTGCGTATAACAAGGATGCATTCATACCGTATGTACGGTTATTGTACACTATTCGCGGCTTTTAACCCATCAACAGATTCGGCGTCGGTCATCGTGCATGCTTGGGACGAAAGTTTTCCGAGGTCGAATCCGTCGCGATGCTCATCCATCTTTTGCGCAATTACTCTGTTCACCTCGTCCCGAACCGTCCAGACGGGACCGTCGACGTCGACGTGGCGAGACAAAAGTTTTCAAAGGCCAGCGTGCGCATCACCCTCACGCCCGCAGAGGTTCCCCTCATCTTCCGTCGCCGCTCGCATCCATCTCCTTGATCCCATCTCGTGGACCTTTGACATACCCTTGACTCTTACGTTGTTCCACTTTACGACACGCAGATACTGTTCTTTTATCACGGATGTACCAATACGGATTATATACAAGGCAACTACGAATCCTTTCCGATGCGTTAGTCGTCGTCGCTAAGAGCGCTTTCCTCGTCTTCGTCCTTTTTTGGCTTTTTTCCTTTCCCTTTTCCTTTCCCAGCTGGCTTCTCCTTCTTTTCCTTCTTTTCCTTCTTTGCAGGTTCTTTGGCATACTTTTTGACCTCGGCTTCGATCTCTGCTCTCATTGCGTCAAAGTCGAGTTCGTCTTCAGGGATAGAGGTATCCGCAATCCGTTGGAGGACTTCAATCTCCTTTGCCCAAACCTCTTCAAGAGGCGTCTCGAGGACCATGGGGATTCCTTTAAGGCGCTCATCGCGCATCATGAACCCAAAGGCTCTCAAGCCAATATGACCACTACCAAGATACTACGGTGAGAAAGAAGAACGCCTGTGACGGATTGCGTACATTCCAATGTTTTCATGCCTATCTTTTTTTGAGTTGAGTGGTGTCTTGGAGTCGTTGAGGTGAAGGCCGCGAAGGTATTGGAATCCGACACGCCTTCCAAACTCGTTCACTATGTACCTGGTTACGAACGCTTCCAGCAAATTATCTTATCTCACTCGTTTCACTAGATGCGTGAGCACTGGATCGGCAGGATGCTGGACAACGTACTCGTACACCTCTCTTGTCCGAATATCATAACCCTGGCGCGGTCAGAAAGAGGTCTCAAGAAGGAAGCGATCATACAGAAGCAAATAAATGACCTGAAAAGTGACGCTGAGTGATGCCATTAAAGAGAACAGGACTCACAAGTATCCAGGCAGATTCCAACTCGTGTCTTATCACGAACTTGGGCAATGATCTGAGCAAGCTGATCGAAATTGCAACCAAGCACATTTCCACTGCCCGCCTACTCGGATGAGCGGTCATAATCGACGATAGAATGCAATCTCACCATATTCTCGACCACAGTGACGACACTAGAGGTTGCTTCGTGAGCACGGTTCAAACTCTCTGCTACATGCGTTATGGATTCCTCGATGGTACATTCTCCAACAGTCGATCCCGGACTAGAAGAAGTCAGAGACAAGTAACAAATCGACAGGGAGCCACCCACTGGAAGTTGTAGAGCCCAATACCTAATTGCTCGCATCGCTGTAGATCGTCGAGGAAGCACTCGTATGATTTTTCGCGCTTCTCCCTGCAAGGCATGACAAAAGGACCAGTCAAGATGACGTACGTACTTGTCTGGGTTGCCAATGTTGACGAGGTAGCTACCATGTGGGAGAATATGCCCGTAGTCGTAACCGAATGTCGCCATACGCGCCTTAAAGGCCGTGATGGAGCTTGGTTCCAGCGGTTTAGATGCCCATTGCCTTTGATTCTTGAGGAACAGAGCGAATGAGTCCGCACTAAAGACCGTCAAAGAGGGATTCAACGAAAAACCTGCTTACCCAATCTTTGCTGCATTCGGAATGGCCTGCTGGATGCCACCAGCGGCGGAGATATGAGCTCCAATCTTCCATTCGCAGGTCGGTCGTGTTGGAAAGTCGGCAGGAGACGGTTCGACAAGAGCGGTTTTCTTTCTGGGCTTTTTGGCAACGGTTTTCGTCGTCGTTGTTTCCTCTACGAGTGTATTCTGACTTTCAATGGCAAGAGACGAGACTTCGTTTGCAACGAGCGTGACTTGACTCTCCTCGGCAACTTCTTCTGCCTTGTGTTTGCGCGCACGTTTATGTGGACGCGTCGGGAGGTCGTCTAAGAGTGGAGAAGAGGAGCGACGCGCTTTGAGAACGCTCGATGCGGCTTTGACGGTCGTGCTTCGAACGGCGCTGCTCATGGTTGGAGGTAAGTGGCGTCCTTTGTTGATCAACTTTGATTCGACGACAACCGCTATGCGACACTTTCTTCATAGAGAATTTACTAGATATTTGTATACGTACGAGGTCAACATAGTTCAACGTTTACACGCGACACAAGGGCCTCTCGCAAGATTTCGAAGAAACGGATGGATGAGGTAGAGCACTATGTTGATCTAGAAGAGGGTAGATACCGCCGTCTTGGTCGCGGTGGTGGGCAACTTGACGCAATGCCAGTACGCTATCATGGGTCAGCGTTTTGTTGGATCATACATGATCAACTGACAGGCATTCTCATGCTTGCAGTAGAACCCCGTTGGGCAGACGACCTCTGACCAGGGTCTGAGTTGTGCTCGTGAGCAGTCGACGAGCCTCGTCTTGGCCATGCTCACCCGCATATGATATTCACTGCGCTTACTGGGCTGGTGGTAATGGCCGCAAGAATAATAATGGGTGCTAGCAGCTTCATGATGATCTAAGAACTCTGGGGAAAGGATTGAAGGTCTTATGTAGGGAGTGCGGCTATATCATGGCAAGTTATTTCTCATCAACGAGGAATTCTCCCGTTGATGATCATAGTTGACTCGGTGTTATGTCTATTCAAAGGGCGGGCGGATGGCCGAGGACATCTTGCGATTCAATACAGAACTTGATCATCTATTCTGCCATTTACCAAGAGCAGTCTCAACCATCTCACCGCATCGGCGACGGGGTCTGAGTCGTCGTAGCTGGGGCCTTGACGCAACGCCAATACCCTGCATGAAGTTACCGATGTGTTCAATTACAGATAGGAGAGGTGCACTCACACTCATTCTCATGTTTGCAGTACATACCGGGAGGACAAACGACGGGTGCGCCAAAAGGAAATGGCCTGGAAAGATGCAGGTTAGAGAAATTCGCAACAGGTTCTGCTATCTCACTCACCCGCAGACGATATCTACAGGAGAGGCAGAAACGGCGAGGATGCTGAGAAGGACGGAGACAGTCAGGACTTTCATTTCGTGGAAGTGCTGGTCGACCAGGGGATCAGGCCACGGTATTATATAGCCGAGACGGAGATTTCATGGTAAGGCTATCCCTTCTTCTGTCCAGCAGTTCTCCCGTTGGCTGGGCCTGACCACACTTGGCCCGATAGCTCACATTCATGAACCGGCGACGTGACCGAGGATATTCAATAAGTAACTAGAATAAAAGAAGATATCATCTTCTATCCAAACTCATGTCATGCCAAGAGCCACGTCTCAAGAACTGACCCTATGTGCTTTTTGGCTTAGTCACCTATATATTGCTTCATCGGCTTCCTCTTTCAGACGAGTTTTCTACCTTCAAACTCGAATGGTAGTTATCCCCCAACCACATCC
This sequence comes from Serendipita indica DSM 11827, assembly GCA_910890315.1. NCBI lineage: Eukaryota > Fungi > Basidiomycota > Agaricomycetes > Sebacinales > Serendipitaceae > Serendipita > Serendipita indica. The sequence continues at coordinate 45,128 of CAJVGD010000045.1, forward strand.
GCCAAATGCCTCTCGACATCCAACGAGTTCCCGAGGACATCCGAAATACAATATTTCAGCACGTAATTGACGATGAGGCGGCTTCTCTCTATTCAACCAACATGCGAGAGATCCGCATGCCCAAGGCGACGACCACGTTGGCACTCGTATGTCGCCAGTGGCAAAGACTCGTCTATGGAACACCCGCCCTTTGGGCCGTTCTTGTGGTGAACATCACAGAAAGACCTTGGGTTTTGGAAGCACGCTGTGCCCGGGTCGCAAGACAGGCGAAACAGGCTCCACTGGATGTACTCGTGTCCTGTGTGCACCCATCTGATCTCTACGATAACTATCAAGTTGATGCGGAGATCCCAAGGGAGATCACCGCGTTCAAGAATCTATTCACGTCTGACGTGATGATCCAAAGGCTTCGCGTGCACGTAAGCAACTACAAAGTTTACAAATCGTGGCAGGATGCAGGCATATTTGCCTCGAAAAGGATTCAGGATATCTCATACACATTCTTACGTCGATCCACCGATTTCGCTCCTTCTTTACCCCTCGATTCTGAACACCAAGCCCATTTCATGGTCAGCATGAGCCTAAAACGCTTGCACCTGGGGGACCTGGGACTCATACACTACTTGAATCGCGGCGAGCTCCCGCCTATGCCAAGTCTAGAGGTCCTGACGGTTGGTAGCCAGCAGGGCTACAACTGTAGTCCCGTCGTCCTGAACAGCATCCTCAAGCAATGTCCCAATCTCGTCAAGCTGGACTACTCGGCGTTGAGACTCACCAACGAGCGTACAACGTCCACCGAATTCATCCAGCTCCCCAAACTGACCGAATTGATCACCGTTGTGAGTGACACACACCTCGCACCTTTCAAGCATATGGAACTTTCTGTACCATCAATGACGAGTTTCACCGCTCTCGAGTGGAGAAACGATGGTATCGAGGCTGTCAGAGACCTATTCACTTTGAGTGAGAGGCTACAGACTATTGCGCTATATATTGACGACGCGAGCGACACTAAAAGCGCCCTTCGGGTCGCGCACATGCTGCGGAACCTAACTCTCTTCTGTCGGTCGACAAGTTGCGGGAGTCAACTCCTCATTCTTGCAACAACCGGCGGTCCAACTATATGGCCATACCTAGAGAGCATCAAACTCGATATGCCGTCCATATCTCCACGCACCTTTTCGCAACTCGTACGTGCCTATTTCCTTCCTTGGAAGGAGGGTAGAACGCAAAGCGGGAGGGTGCCTGTAAAGCTTTTGAGGCTACGGATTTCTGAAGAAATCTTTTCGAATAATCTTATGCAAGTCAAGATGACCACGGAGTGGAAGTCGGCGAAGGTGACGAGCTGCGCTGGAGGTAGGTACGAGTTGTATTGGCCAAATAGATGATAGAAATATGTAAGCGCAAAGCTAATATAGTATTTCACCTATCTATTCTACTTGTTGAAAGACCTTACCCATCCGGTCGCATCTTATGCGGAGCTTAGAAGGTTGGGAATAAATATGTAGATTCGGAGAAGAGTATCATAGACTACATCGCAGCGCAGCGAACAGACTTCATGAATGAGTCGTCATGTCTGATGGATTCGCACTAGTGGACGTAGATTCGAGAATTCAGCCAGAAGAGTGGGGTTTACCACCTCACTTTCAATGAAAAAGATATCTTTGAGCATCGGTGCTTCGACGCCTTTCAACAGAAACAGGCGGAGAACCCAATCAGGCGAGCTCGCTGTGACGGTTTGCAATCGTCGTAGCGCAAGGAGGTATTGAGGAGGCGGATACAAGCTTCGAAGGTTGCCGAGATTGAATTCTTCAAGGTGTGGACAGTGAGATAGGAGACAGGAGACGAGATGTCGTGGGACGTCCTTGTTGGTGGATGTAATATAGAGGCGTTTGACCGATGGCAGAAGTTTCGACGATGATCCATATGAGATGTTACAGGCCTCAAGCCCGCGCACGTGGAGCTCGACGAGACGAGGCATCATCCCAATTTGTCTTAAGAGAGCGTACTGCAGAGGTGCCGTCGACTGGGAAAGGTCGACGAAGAAACTCTCTACTGCCGCGAGCTGTGGCTGGCTCCTTTTGAATACGGAGGGATGACATAGTCTGCCACTCCAGCTCGCAATACAGGCAAATTGAAGGTGAAGATGGCGAATATGTTGGACTTGTGCGATGAGCGCCGTGACATCTTTCAAGCCAGATGCACATAACGAGCTATCGTGTATCGGACTATTGCGAAATTTGCCCGGGCAGCTGCCTTTGTGGTGGATGTTGAGCAGATAGAGCGAGATTGGAACGCTACATGCTCTTCGTTGTATACGCTCCGAGTCCCGAGATAGGCCCTCTCGGTCTCTCCGAAAGTCGAGAACAAGGTCGGCCCACAGCGATGGCGTCGAGTAGATGATCTCTTTCCAGCGCTGACAGACGAGTGCGAGGAGAATTGCTGCTTGAGATCGAATGGGGTCCGTGAAAGAAGAGGCGGTCTCGCATTCCCTCATCTCGGCGTCAATAACGACCTGGAAGACGGGAATCAAGATGTCGACGGGACACCTGTCGAAAGGGAATATGGAATCCATGGTGGGCAAAGCTTTGTGGATACAATGACCATTTATTGATTCGATGGTATAGTCACGTCTAGCGTTGCGGCCTTGATCGGCGACGAGTCAGTGGACATCGAGTCATACAGGCCCGTGCTTACCAAGTCTATAGGACCGGGTTTCTCAAGGCTGAGATCATTTGCCGAGTCTGTATGTTCACAAATGTAAAAGTTCTAAACGGCGGTTGTGGTTGGGACCAAGACGTGTGCACCACTCGGGCCCGCCGTCAAGTGCACGTCTTCAATCAGGCTGTGTCTACAGGTCAACACCGGTATCATTGCATAGAGGTAGGTACGAGAAACATTTTATGCACCAATGGTGAGACCGTAGCCGCTCGCGGTAGTACGGGTGATGGGTCCACCAGGAGGATCCGTGATCCTCGTGGGGGTTGAACTCGCCGAGTCTGTAGCACGAGTGACGGACGAGCTAGAAGAATCCGTGGAACGGGTGACGGAAGAGGTCGAGGAATCTGTAGGACGCGTGATAGAGGAGCTGGAGGCTGTAGTGCGCGTAACGGAAGAACTAGAGGACGAGCTAGAGCTAGGACGTGTAGTCGTTGTATCACTTGCACTCGTCCTGGTGATGGTCGAGTCACTACCCGTCGTCCTTGTGACAGTAGAATCTGAGCCCGAGGTACGGGTGACTGTAGAGTCGCTCCCGGTTGTACGAGTGACGGTTGAGCCATTGCCACCCGTCGAGCGTGTGATGGTCGAATCAGTACCTGTGATTCGGGTGATGGTGCTATCAGACCCTCCTGTCGTTCTCGTTACGCCAATCGTAGTGGATTCACCCGCGGTGATGCGAGTGATGCTGGTGACGGTCCAGGGCGTTGTCGGGACGCAGACAGAGAAGTCTGAGAAGCCATGAGTCCTCAGAATGCCATGATGGGTACAGGGGTAGACGTACATGCATTTACATAGTAGCACTCGTAGCCAATACCGCAGTCGGATGGACCTCCCCACCAATAGCCTCCGCCTAGACGAGGCCGATCAGAACAAGACAGTCGAGAAGACCATGCGACGTACAAAGAGTGTGCAAAGGCGCTGCAAGAGCTGCCGTGGTCAGGGCGGAGGCAGTGACAAGGAGAGTGGAGACCTTCATGGTTGGCAGAAGAGGGAGAGAGTTGACGAACTGCTGAGGATCGAGGAGCTGTGCAGAACGATGGGTTATATACGGATACTTCGTTCCACCCCGTGATTCGGGTCATGTCGAATGGCACCGTGGATTCTGCGTATGCGCTTTGGATAGACGTGACACTTTCCGCAAGGTATTGTGCTTCCAATGGCAAGGGTTCTGAGAAGCATATTTTCGTATGCGTGTCATTCAAATGACCCCATACAAGCGCACACCCGACGGGAACAGCGTCTTCTCCGTGGTTCTGCCGTCGTATACGCCGGTCGGAGTAGCTTGGGCACACAAGAGACGCGACGGATCATCAGTGCCTGAGCCATGATTCTTAAAACTCTACTCATAATTAGACAAATTGACACATTTGCGTTGGGTCGGCAATGTCCGTCCCTGACGTAGGACGCTGCCGGGCATGATTCGTGCGAGAATAGTTCCGAGTACCGCTGAACAAACGCCTATAGGCTGCTGTTGCGTCGTACCGGGCGGCCAGGCGGCCGCTGAGTGCCGGGGATGATGAGATTTCGCCAACTTGACGCCGATGAGAGTCTTCTAATGTCACTCATGTAGACGTATAAAAGTGGTGAATGTCAGTTTGACACGTTCCCGCGAGCTCTGGACCGGTAATTGCGCTCAAGAGGGACCTGTCATAGTCAAATGCGTCTGAGAGACACGGATAATTCTTTTTCGCATCAATATAGACAAATAGACTCGCATAATGGGATGTGAGATCGACAGACTGATGTTGGTGGGTCGGTTGGAGCTCGGAATGGACGCATGTCGATCAATGATGCATCACGGTACATTAAAACGCAACTTGTGGTGCGAATTTAGTATTCACAAGGGGGCCCATCCAGTCCTCTGAGGGCGAGTTTCAACTCCAAGGCCTTTAGGTCCTTTCCAGGTTCATATTGCACGGAATAGTATTTCCAATACATATGCAACGCTCTCGAAATCTATGTGGATTTTTGCTGGCACCGTGGGCATCCAAAGTGGGCGGTGGCTCTGGTCAAAGTTACTTCTCCAGTCTGCACCGTCGCGCCCTCGCTCGACGTCGGCGACGCCCAGGATGCCTACCATCGCACTTCCAGACGCGTTTGACACACTTGGTTTGCCAGAGGTACGTGATTCTCGCGATTTGAACTGATGCTTCAGATTGGCTGACTTCCTTTCCACTCGTTTCTTTCATAAACTGACCTTATTGTTTCTAAATCGTCATATTATCCACTCTAATTCTCATTCCATCTCGTCTCTCACAGTTTGCGACCTTTGAACAAGTCAAAGCTGCGTACAAGCGACTCGCTCTTCAATATCATCCAGACAAGAACACTTCTCCAGATGCTACAACCAAATTTCAAGATATAGGCGCTGCATACAACCGTCTCCAGCATCACTTTCAATCTGGCTCCAATTCATCTCCATGCTGCTCGTGCGGTCGAAACCACGACGAGGACCACGATTATGAAGACTATGAAGATGATCGCATGAATCTATTCTTTTTCTTGTACGTGGATTCGTCTTCTACGCTATTTTGCCACATGACTTTTGAGCTAGGTTCATGTTCCAAAGAGCTTTCTCTCAAAACGGACTCAGGACTAGACAAGAGACCGTGCGGCGAGAGGCCCTCGAGCGCGAGGCTGCCGAGCGTCGTGCACAACGTCAAGCTGAAGGGGCAGAGCGCGCACGCCTCGAACAAGTACGCAAGCAAGCGGTTGAAGAAGCGGAACGCAAAGCTGCAAACAAGCGCAAGGAGAAAAGAGCTCGAGCTGCAACGGATCGCGCCGAGAATGAACGAGCAAAGCAAGAGGTCGTGCTAGAGGGCAAGCGAAACACTCAACGCAAGCGCAACGAAGCATTTCGATTGGCACGCATGAATGATTCCAAAGGTGTCGAGGAGAAGATTTACGCCGAGCACGTCGACGCCGCGGGTGGCGAATGGCTTCCGGGTATGGATCGCGATCCCACTTTTGCTCAGCAGATCAAGGAGAATGAAATCCGCAAAGAGGAGACTCTCCTTCACATCTTTACTCGCCATGGAAACTTGCCTTATGTTCAGAGGCTCCTCGAGCATAGTACGTAACCATTCTTTGCGCTGGTCAGATTTTGACTTTACCTAGATGCCGAAGTGGAGGAGCGCGATGGTTGGAAGGAGCGCTTTTCATATTGCCATCCAACGCGGTTACATTCACATTGCAAACTTTTTCTTGGACAACCACCCTGAAGAGACAGTGAACATGCTCGTACCACCAAAAGACGCGCCGTCGCATTTCACACCGCTTCATCTCGCTATGGATTCCCTCTCAGTTTCGATGGTGCAACTCGTACTCGACAAATCTCTCTATAGCGACAGCGAGCTCAAGAGCGCGTGGGCATTTATCACCTCTCACAGCGGTCGGAACGGACCCGGGAAGGGTTACGCACTTGAGTACAACAGCCGCGAACATCCAATGTCGGGAGACGACATATTACATTGGATAAAGATTCGAGAGATCATTAGGGTGGAGGGGCGCTTTGACATTCCGGCAGTCCCTTTTGCGTCTCGTCCAGTGATCCCAATTTCGCCATCCACGGCTTCAGACGAGATCAAACAGACTACACTCGCAAATAAAGAAACAGATGACACAGATGGTGCTAAGTCGAGAAAAGGAGAGCAAACCACGAACCGACTTCGCTATCCCGCATCTTGGTCAAAACCGCCAGTCTCTTTCGATAATGATACAAGGGCTACCTCAGCCAGCCAATTGACGTTCGCGCCAAAGCCATTTGACCAGACGGAGGATGCTCAGACAATAGCTGAATTTTCGATTCCGGTTGGCGAACCCGCAGCCATCCGCATCCAAATCAAACCTCCAGCACCGGAGACGAATAAAAAGAGGCCAGAAGAAGCATATCCATCACCCGTGAGCACACTGCCGTCGCCGCTGAGTGGATATCCCGTAGAGTCGAGTGAAAACTCCTCGTTCAAGGCGTCAGAAGGAGGATTCATGTCGAGATATTATCGTCAAGCGACCGAATCTGCTTCTATGAGCGGTGGTAGAACCGCGCTGCCCGCAGGCTTTAGTGTAGATGGCCGTGCTAAACGAGGACGAAGACGCGGTCGCAAGGAGACTAAGATCGAACTTCCCTGAGTGAGTCTCATGCAACGTCTCTGGGCGATACCTCTTGAGTACGGGCTGGTCAGTGATAGCTTGCTTCGTAGATTTCGGTCACTTTCTTGTAGACTACAAACTGATGTCACTTTTCTTGATATTGACTGAGGCCCACACCACATCCCCGTGAATGGAGGCGCATTGCGATGGGGGCTCCATTTCAACGCCGGGACTTGGAGAGCCTTTGCGGTAAGACTCGGCTGAGTCTCACGATTCAGTGATAGATGCATTGGTACTGATTCCACTCGATATAATCATTAATCGACACCGCCTTGGACTTTTGTCCAAGAAGGACCACATTCAAAACGGGTAAAATCTATTTTAGTTGGGCGGGGAGGACTGAATGTCGGTATAGTGAGTAGTAGTGGGGCAATGAATGATAGCCGATTGTCGGGTGGTACCCAGAAAATAAGTTTATCGGAGAGATGCCCAACCGTCATCTGAAAGGGAAAATCTTTCCGGCTGGGACAGCGTGAATCTCGGTAATCTTGTAAAACTCTGGGATGCAGTCGGATCTGCGTGTCTCGACGAATCATTGTAACTGGCTGCCTCAATTCCTGGTAGCGTTTGTCAGCGGCCGAGACGTAAACCCTTCAGCGAGCATGCGGCATCTCGGAATGGCTTTCCTGACCTATCGGTAGGCACTCCCCATATTTGAATGGTATTATCGGATAAAGCTGAGACAATTCGCGATCCATCCAGCGAGAATCTGGTGGCTCTGACGTTGGCTCTATGCTTAGGTCCCCGGAATGACCGTCCGAGCAACCGCCAAGTCTCCTCATGCCATACTTCAATCGTCATATTCCGGGACACAGACAGGATCTGAGAGTCGTCTGATGAGCATATCACGCCCCTGGTTTCTTCCAGACTCTGTCGGATATGTCTGACCTAACAGCTGGCCAGTCTCCATATCCCATTGTCGAATCGTGCAGTCATCCGAGCTAGAAACAACCCGCAAGCCATTCGGTGAGAAGGAGACGGCCTTGACGTGGTGCGTATGCCCTAGAAGTGGCTCTCCCAACCACTGGCCGGTCTGTGCATTCCATAAACGAATCGTGCAATCATCGGAGCTAGAAACAGTTTACGAGCTGTCTGGCGAGAATGCGGTGGCATTGATGGAATCTGTATGTCCCCGAATCGGCTCTCCCACTGGGTCGACTGTGAACGCATCCCATATTCAAATTGTGTGGTCGCCCAAGCCCGAGACGACTTGCGAGCCTTCACGTAAGAATTTGACGGCATTGACGCGGCGCGTATGTCCTCGGAGGGGTTCCCAGATATCTGGCCAGTCTCTGCATCCCATAATCGAACTGTGTTATCATCCGAGCCTGAGCCAATTTGTGAGCCGTTTGGCGAGGAAACGACAGTGCTGACCCAGGTTGTGTGCCCACGAAGGGGCTCTTCTAAGGACTGATCACTCTCCGCATCCCATATTCTGATCTCACCGTACGAGCTCGAGATGAATCGCGAGCCGTCTGGCGAGAATGCAACAGCCTTGACGACGCTCGCGTGCGCTCGCAAGGCACTCGGTAGTCCACGATACGCCTCCCTCAGCCCCTGTGTCACCTTTAGAGTGTCCTTGTAAGTCGCTAAACCCTCAATGCGTAGAGGCGAGCTCGTGGATGCAAGAGGGAGGGCCGAAATGTAGATATGTGGTGCGCTGTGCTGAATGGGTACGGAAAATGCCATCATAAATCGTCGTATGCCAATTATTCGCTCCCTGCTTTATTCTTGTATCTATCATTTTTTTTGGGTTATAAGACGAGAATGCACTGGGTGAAGTACGCACAATATCTCGTGTCATAGCTCGAAGGCCAACTATAGCTCGCGGTACTCCTCCAATGAAGCTCAGAACCTCCATCCAAGATAGTACATATGGGTTTCGAATCAGCCGCTCAAAATTGTTTCTAAGCTTCTTTCCTCAATTGTTATTGCTTTGAGCCACATGAAATGGCCAATGTAGAGTAGTATATCGAACCTTCCTCTCGATGAAATTTGATATTCTGGCCTCTATCTCTGGGATCTACCTATTTCTGTAGAATGACGACTCGATTCCTCATATATTGAGCTTCAGTCCATTTTTTCGTGATTGGAGGGTGTTTAAGCACCATGAGGCACTTTGACCATGCGCACTGATGATATCGATATCGATTCTGCTCGGATCGTCTGCGGCTGGAGCGATACAAGAACATCGCAGGTACCCAACCAAAGTAAGGTGGCGAAACTGAATGACTTTTGTTGTTCTATCCTCAATGAGAACGCTTCACAGGTTTCGAAACAGCGCTCGGGAGCTGCTTTTTAGTCTATTATGCTTGAGAATATTGTCTAGATTATTGACGGTAAGAAATTCAAATGCAGCAAGTAGCAGTGCAAGCAAACGGCGCATAATGGTGTAGGACTCGGGGTCTATGCGCTCGGAAATGAGTCCGTGTACGTTACCTATGCCTCCATTTACTTTTTGACACGAATAAATCACTTTGTTACCCGACAAGTTGCTTTTAGAGGTGCGAGTATATCTAATGGCTCGGCTAGGTTTGCCATCCCATCAAGTGCGATGCTCGCCGTGTTTTGGACTTGATCTCCCTTTTAATGACGATCCTGCAGACATAGATGAGTTTTGTAACTGGGTCTTCGGATTGTTGGCTTTGGCTGAATTTCAGGATGCCATTTGTGAAGATGGGTAGGTCCAAAGCCAAGGCCAGGCTGGTCATACTTGGTTGAAAGATGGAACAAGACATCCTATCCAACCAATGGCAAGGCGTGTTACGAAAAATACTTTTGATTCAATCTTGGTCTCGACCTCGATCATCGGCTTCCTGGGATAATGTCGCAGGTGCCGACCATCGAGAGCAATATCCTCACATAAGGAGAGGAATATTATCATGATTTGTTTCTCTACCGTCCAAACTGTGCTCTCTGAGTGACTATGAACTTCCCATTGATCAAGTCTATGTTATACGCACAACAGTAGTACATCAAGATGAAGTGCTATTCTACACCTTAAATTCCTGAGAGCAAAGTACCTTGGAATGCCCTCCGTTCGACCGGCGCAACGACTTTCCGGGCAGAGATCGGCTTCTTCCGCTTCCTTTCATATTCTTCGTCATCCGAGTCGTCAAGCTCAATAACAGTCTTGTCTTGGAACCTAGGTGCGAGCCGAACGAGGTGAACAACGTCGCCCATCTCAATCCCCAGCTCGGCTATTGTTTGCTCCGCGGAATCATCTAGTAGTGTCCCTTTGTAGTATATACTTTGATCCTCAGTAGGAATGTGCTCTTTGCTGTAAATCTACCATGATACAGAATGTCAGCTGACGTTTTGTGATTCACTGTGCATCGAGTGAAAGAAAATAAATCCATACCTGGGACTTGAGCGAAAAAGAAGACATGAATGGAGAGATACTAAAGCATTTCAGAGAAATGTACCCGCCCTCGGGAGATCGAATCCGCCTGGTGCGTCGACTGCCGATATCGGATGGTGAAGGAAGGGCTCCATTGTGTTCCTTTATCGCCTTTTTCGTGATAAAATAGCTTGCTTCGGTCGGCTTTGGGTCGTCTTCGGAGAGCATTTGAACGAAGAGGTCGATTTCGGCAAAGTCGGATGCCCTGGAAATGTTCAATCATGAATGTTTGGCGTTCAACAATCCATCATTACTTTTGGACTAGGCATTCGTTGCAGATGGCCCAATCTATTGCACGAATTTCTTTCTCGGTGTCGCTTCCCTCCTTGAGGAAGCCTTGAATAGGTATGAACGGACCAGAGCCAGGATACCTGAGTAGGATCAACGTGATGTCTGCTGATCAAAGGAACAAGCCACATTGCCTCAATCTTTCGCCACTGTGTTTCCCAGAGCAGAGCGATAGAGTCCGTAACCTCCAGGTGATCATTCGGATCAAAAGCGAGCAAGCCGTGAGAGCAGAGGAAACTGGAATTGTCGATTGCCTGAGGTCGAGGGCGTCTTCTGGGATTCTTCGTCCAATCCACCCATTTGCGCACCCAAGATGCTGGAGCAATCGCATACTTCACCCCAAGAAGAACCTTGCGGTTTGTCAAGGGGTTGTGAACATCAAAGCTTTTCAGCTCGCGCTAAAGTTGACACGTTAGACATTGCCCAGGTATACTTTCATGACCTACACTCTCCGTTTGAGAGATAGTCGCAAGTTCTTCTGCGTCTATCGCTGCTTCCTCTGCTTGTAGGAGGCAGCCATCACAAGGGCGCGTATGCTTTGGTAGGGGTGTCCAGTCCGGAAACAAGCCTTGTAAAACATCGCGGGCCTGGAAATATCGGTCAGAGATCAAGTATCCTCTCACAGGAGACTGACTCCTCGAGTAATAAGTGTTCGCAATTGTGATCTTGGGATCAGGCCGTCGTGGTCACACATCACTTCCGAACGATACGGATCGGAGTCGGGGCTTGGATCGCTTTGGCCTGGAATATGCATCTTGGGTCGCTTGAGCCTCCAATCTAGTAGATGGTAAGGCTCGTCCGCCGCTGACCTCGCTGACCTTTTAACCATGACTTTGATATCCAGAATTGTTGATCGCTCTCATCGCCTAAATTCAGTTTCATCTGGCTTGCCAACTCGAAGTCGGACAGAGCCTCTGCATGCTCCTCCAAATACTTTCGTTCTACTAGTTTCAGCACCGAGATCACGGAAAAGCGGGAGATTTACCTGCGAACATGATCTTGGTACACTCAACACAAGGCATTGGTGTCTCAGGAGGGAACAAATCCTTCGCGAGCTCCACAAGTCGATTGTAAGCAGACTACGGTTTATCAGAGAGAGATGATCACCTCAGGAACATTCTTACCAGTTTAATAATCTTCATTTCTGTGATCTTCCTTGGGTCGATCCTGCCATGTTCACAGAGCCACGCGTAGGTAGCAGTTGGCGACGAAGTTGATGCTGCGCTGTATATTCAGCCTGCATAACACCTTGGAGGAGTATAGTACCTTGATTTGATCCATCATCTTCGTGCGCCCTTTCTGAGGGTGAGTCGCGCGCAAGCCAAGCCTTGAGTGATTCGCCATGAACGAGGGCTCGATCTTCCTGCAGGTGGATTGAAGCCCGGGCAGATAAGCGCGGAGAGGACTCACAGATTTGCTCGAGAGGTGCCAATCTTTGTATATACTTGACTTGGTGAGCCTTGCCTTCTCGAATCTTTCGCAGAGTTCCTGCGTTCTACCATGATTAGTGACCACTAAATACCAGAAACAACGTACTCCGCATCATACTCGGCCAGCTGTTTTTCCAAGGTAGCGTTCAACTCGTCGACCTTGGCGCGAACGGCCTCTGAAGGGTCTTCTTGGATATCCATCGAGACTTCGGTATCCCGACGTGCGTATATAAGACAGTAGCAGTCCTTGGACGTTATTTGAGCCAATCCTCTAGCTCTATCGTGAACAAGTTTCGGAACGGTGTTTGCTGTCGTACCTCTTCTCGACAACCTCTTCGTCAAGGATCATGACATCTCCGGGTGGTTGGAACGATGGCAGTTCGGTGACAATTTCATCGTTGAATTGGAACCATTTCGCCTCCCTGCGCGTATGAGAATTGGATGACGCGAAGGCGAGTAAACGTACTGTGAATGAAAGGCTTGTGCTTCATAGTGGCCGTGATATGCACTCGAACCTTTATGAAGGAGAACACCACGCAAGTCGTACATATCCTCGACCTCAGAGTCAACAGAATTCCATTGAGACATGTCGATCTCCGCAGGGTATCGTATCGGCGACTTGCTCTTCTTCCGAGAAAGTGTTTGCAAGTCGAAAACGAACCGCTGAACAGAGAAATGGAGAACCTTGGGATCATGAGCACGCAGAATTTGACGACCTGTATTAGTCGCATACCGGGGGCAGCTTGTGTAGCTCGGTATAACGCGTCGCATCACGCAGCTCGTTACATTGAGGGCACTTGTATCTTCCATGGTGTTAGGCGTCAACCAATCAGTGTGGAGACGGCAGACCGATTATCTCCGGAGAGGACTTCAGATTTCAAAGCGTCGGTGATGCCCTCTTCGAGAGTGGTACTATTCTTGGTGGGTGTCAATACGATCCATGAATTGGAGATGAAACCGAACCGCGAGGCTAATCTCTATTTCTGTGAACTGAGATCGTTGCGCAGACTTGTAGCCGCAGTGAGTGCATTGAGTTCCGCAGACCATGGTCCCTTCAAACTGAGAGGGTTATTTAAACGTCTAGGACTCGATTAGAGCATACGCACTCGGTCGCTAATGAGGGTTTTGAGAGACGGTGACTCCTGTTTCGCAAACTCGGATGAAAGATGGTTCAGAAATAGTTTCGAGAATCTACAGGATATGTCAGTACGTATTTTTTGCCAATATGTCGTACCGACTCTTGAGCATCCTGTTGTTCCGTATTATCGAGACGAAGACTTTCAACAAGAGGGCGAGGATTGAAAACGTTTAGAGAGCCCAAATTCAACGCAGCAAAGGTGACTTGTAGTTGGAATATGGGCGATTTCTACTGAGAATGAGAAGCTGCTTCACCATGGAGGACTATCACCTCACCTCCAAGTCTTGATCGGTTTCCGCAGACGGAGTACATCGAAAGACCCCAGCGCGAAAGTGAGTGTCTTGATTCCATACCTATTTTATTATATGAGAGGTGGATAGGAATAGCAATGAACGGAGACTGACCTGGAGGACCGAGTTGGCGTAGCATGTAGCGCCGAGATTCTGTTGCCTTTGAGCGCAAATCAGGATAATCATAGAGGGACACACTCTAAGTCCGACGGGACAACCCGGCTTGCGCTTGCGTGAGTGCGGATTGCCGCCACACTTTTTGGCTACGGCGTCATGAATAGCTTCGAGTGCTTTGGCTAAGAAGATGAGAAAATTGTGCAAAATTAAGTATGGTTACCCTACCTGGAGCCTCCCACGTCTCTTGGCCCAAAAAATTCAGGCAATACGGGTTTGTTTTACAGCGCCCTTTGACGCATTTCTGCACGATGACTTCATCTTCCGAATCTGATATGTCTATCACTTCCTTATCGTCGTGTGACGTTGACTTCATGGCCTGATCCACACTGTCCAGGAATTTGTTGGGACATGGGCTTCGCCACCCAAGTTGGCCAATTCCACAAGCAATTTCTGCATGGGCCAAGTTGATATCACCGATGTTGGTCACACGGGACATCCACTCTGTGTCTTTGGCGGCGCTAGAGGCCAGGCTCAGGTTCTGTTGAGCTCCATTAGGGCCCTTTGGACGCTTTTGAGGACTATAAGAGACTATTTGTGGCGAATCGTCTCTTTTGCGCTTTCCATTGGGCGTCTTGTAGGTCATGAGACTTGGCGGGTATCGTCGTTGGGAGCAAGTGTGCCACACACCACGACTTCCGACTTCCCAGCCTTGTCAACAATAGGAATCAAATATTCAATAGCTATCAATTCTACTGAAATCAGTCACATTTGCCATCGCATGAGGAGGCGACGAGATGTCGGAGCGAGGGTGCCATCATACCAAAGCTCTAAGATGCGAGAACAGTTATATACTCGGAGATGCAAACTCTATATGTACTGGCAGACTTAACTGCCGAGATTGGCTGCACCGGAGATTGTCCAACGACACGTTTCACGATGCCCAATATTTTTTTTGACAATTTTGTGCATATTCCAGACATGTGGCAAACTGTGCATCCCGTGGCGCCTTTCTTTTGGTCGGCAATCCAGAGTCAAACAAACTTGCGTCGGGAAATCGAAAATGTGGTCGTGGCCAAGTTCGAATGCCACGAGCGGTCAGGACATATGAGCAATGTAAGGACATGCCATGACTAGATTATGACCAGTAATGGCTGACTAGCACAGTCGTCGGGACTGCTCATGGCGAGGCGTCAGTCGGCCATGAGGCTGCCACGGCAATAGATGTATTTGTCACAACAGGTCATAGCATAGTATTGGTTTCGTTATGACATGGTCACAACGTGTCGTGACGTCCAGTGATATGCCGCGACGAGTTGTGATATTCAGTATGTACGCCATGATCGGTTGTGACACCTAATGACTTTGAAATGACAATTCATGGCGCTTAGTGACCATGTAATGACGGGTTATGACCTCTAGAGGGTATGCCATGATGTCTCAGGACAGGAGAATAAACGGGAGGCCAAACGAGTGTATTAAGAGCACTGAGTGATCTCTAGTAGCTCTCTATTCTATATTCTCGAAGTCTCAAGAACATGTCTGGATCCTGTAGGTCGTTTATGTAGCACATCTTGTTCTCCGGGGCCATTTGCTGAACAAACACCGATCGAACAAAGGAGGAGACTCGAACTATTTTGTATATATCCCCCATTGTGGCGTGGTAGAACCCAGTGTGGCGGTGACGACGATGAATTTGCAAGGGTCTGACAATAGCCAGCGGATAATGCATGTTGTCAACAATGACAGTGAAAAGACCAACTACTTGAACGCAAGAAAGCACGTTTGCGTACTTGTTAATTAGGCCAAAATCATATCTGGCGCCTTTCTTGCGCCAGTCAGAGTTGCTTCGCAGAATGTCGGTTTCGAGCTGCTTCGTCAGCATGGAGACATACTTGATCCTCACAAGTTTCGACACTTTGCCCTATATTTCATGAGTATGTTGACGGCAAATTGATTGACTGGTCATACTTCGAGGCCCGCAATGTCAGGAAGATGCTCTTGACGAGGAACTCTGACTCCATGAACTTGAAGCGAAGGGATTCCAAGATAGAGGTATTGACTCAGCTCCTGCTGGAGCTGTGTATAAAGTACATGCCACTCGACGGGTTGGAGTAGCGTCGAGAGGACGCCAAGCTGGCTGGCCAAGTTCTCAAGGCGACCAGTAGAACCAAGGCGAAAATTGGACACCTCGTTGGTTTCATTTGATTCGTCATCAGATTCATCCCTTGCTTGTTCTTCGACTCTCTCACGAATCTTGACAAGTGCCTCCCTTCGGAGAACACGATCCAGTAGCTAGATTAATTATATATCAGATGCAAATTCTCAAATATGTGATCACATACCTGTTGCTGAAAAGAGTCTGTTTGGTGGTTCGTGTTCTTATAATCCCCCTTTGAGATCCGGTGACATGCTTCACCAGTTCCAGTGTCGGTTACAGAGCTTGGCCCTTTTGCAATAATCGATGGAATTGCATGGCTGAATACCATGTGGTGCTTGGGTCGGCGTAAACTGACTTTCCAATTGATAGCCAGTGGCTAAATCTATGATAAATCGGAGTCGGTCTGAAGGTAATCTCTCACCTTCTCTCGTTCTGCGGCACTTTCCAGCACCTCTCTGAGTAGCTCCAATGTGGTCGAGGTGTGGATAGGAAAGTGAAGTATAAGCGAACGTTCGCCAAGTGTTCGGAATAGTTGGAGAATCTCGATTCGGTTTTCAATATCTCGAGGTAAAATCATGTCTAAGATGGGAACAATTAACTGATGGGCACATAGTTAAGTATCAGGGTTGGCGTCTCAATGTGGTACATACCTTCGAGATAGCACGGTGATCTGATCCAGATCGCCATTGTAGTGAGGTTATGCCTTGAGCAAAGTGTATCAAGTCAGGGTATTGAGGTGTTTTTTGGAATCTGCTACATTGAGCATAATAGCCAAAGAATTCCGGAAACTCACTGATAATTAAGAGCCGCCTTGAGTTTATCAGTGAGCTGGTTGAGTAGCTCTGGTAGCCATGTTCGTCCATATTCGCCTTGGCTCTCCCAGTGAAGGGTGTCAAGCCCAAAAGTTCTGCATCCCGGAAAGAAGGTATTTATGGCTGGAGCAAAACCACTCTGTCGATTATTTAACACAGAGGCTTGTGTAGATCATGAGCTGCTCACCTCGACCGCTCGAATACCATATGATTTTGTCGACGGCATGTCTGGGTCAAAGGAACTTGATGTTCCCACCTCATTCCTAACTGCCTTGACTTCACTCGCATGATCGCGAGGTGGACAGACAATGGTAGTTTGGGTGAACTCGTTGGTAGGCGTTGTCCCCATGGGACATGCTGCCGCACCATCAGAGATTATGCTTGCCATGCGACACCTGTAAATATATTTAAAGAGATATAGAGTCAGCGCCATGAAGGCTCACATCTCGGGGTAATCTCCAAGCCGGAGACCAATAATTGGCACCAGCTGCAGGTGGCTACCATTACCAGTCCTAAAAACTCCTCCAAAACGTGAGAGGTCGGAAAGTGGTTGCAGGATTACTCGAAAGCACTCGTGGAATACAAGATTCCGAAGATGAGCAATATCAGCTGCTCGAACGCCCTGGTTCGAGTGAACCTAGGTCAAGTCAATAATGCGTTTTATTCTGTTACAAGACGAACCTTGGGCAAGTATCCAAGTAATTTAGCGGAACCTGGACCAAATGAGCGACGCATACTGGTCGGTATGTTGGCAATCCAGAAATACACGGGCCACAAAGTGTTGGATCCAAAGTTGGTGAGCTGAGTTTCATCCATGTAGAGTGAAATAACGAGTGGGTGAGCTGAATTGCCCAGTTTTGCTGCAACTGCAGTCTAGAGAGACCAAATATTATTATATGTTAGAGTGAAGTTGTAGTGACTTGAATTCAAGTCAACTCACTTGGATTTCCCAGAAGTCGTCCCCATGTATATACTCCTCCCAGACTCTATCATTACCTCCACCATCGTCACGACATACATAGTGTCGCTCAGGCCGAAAGTTGAAAGCATCCTCAAGTAAGGGGTTAGAGACCAAGTCTCTGATTGCTTTGAGAATGTCACGGGTGTAGAACGAAAAGTCGAAAGACTTCCCCTTCATCTGAACCTCGATATGATGTCGTTTGAACTATAGTAGTATTATTTAGACAGATCTTATTTCAGATATCGACAAACCTGTTGGCCATCCAGCTGAATTGCTTGATCCCAGATTGCAAGTAACTCCTTGGCAGAGCGTACGGTTTGAGGTCCTTGCCCTTTTTGGCCTTTCCAGTTAAGCTTGAGCTGGGCATCCATCTGATCCAGTGATGCGTGGCCTTTCAGAAATAACTCGGCTTGCTCAAAGTCAAAGTACGTCTTGAAAGGCCAATAAGGGGGAAGTTTGACATCTTTTGTGATTCTCTCAGGCAGAGGACCTTCATTTGATGATGGGTGGATCTGAATCCACCGCTGTCCTGGTGGAAGAAGTGCAGGAGGTGGCTGTTTAGAGACGACTATTGGCAGGTCTTCCTGGTTGTCTAGAACTTGCAAATTCACTTGCTCTGCTCTATTCCTACTTCGAACTATCATGTCATGTGAGTTAGAGTCAATATCAGATGTGGAGGAATGGAGAACCGAACGCTCTTGGGACCAAAGGAGATAGCTACATACCACTGCCATGAGCTGTCGCCATTCCTTCCACCGGAACTGACATTTCCTCATCAGAATATGATGGCTCGTTTAGTGGGCCCCAATCCATAGTCTCCGCATGAAAGCCATCCTCCTGGCTGGCAATGACAAGACCAAGTACAGTGCTATTGTGTGCGAGACCATGCTGAGGTGCCGGATCTTTCAGAGAGACACAAAATTGGTTCAGATTGCGATGTTTTATCTCCGCTCCCTTAGCTAACCAGCCTAAATAGCCACAATTACTACACTTGAAGGAGTCTGAGTGGTCTCCGCGTCGTCTTTTAGCTGCAATCTTTTCATGGTCACGATGCGGCCGAAATTTCAAGGTGGACATTTGGAGCAAGGTGGCAAACGCGCCTTTCTCCCGACGACTTCCAATGCCTGTCGAGAAAGCAGGTCGTGGGGCTAGACATGGGTCTAAAACACCTTACAACCAGACTCATAAGGCTACATCATCGAATCCATATCGCCAAAACCCGCCAAACTCTGTCACCGGATCAGCCACCTCTGGCAGACAGGGGACGCCTCGCAGGCCCAATGCACCGCGTCTTCGTGATTCTATCACACAACCAGATCCCAGAAAGCTGCCTTCACCATCTCTGTCGCGCTCCCGCCCTCAGAGCCGCCTTGCCTTCGATGAACGTGAGAGTCTTTCACGCAGCAGAACACCTTCCCCAGCTCGTCAAGCATCAAGACATCTTACAGTGTTGGATCAAAACAGTCCAAGGCGTCGCGCAACCTCTGAGAACAATGATCGCATGGATCTACAAGACGTGTGTCATTCCTTTGCTCTTTCATCGAAACAAGTGCTGATTATACAAGGCTTGGAACAAGACGCAGCAGGTTTTACTTGAACGAGACGAAGAGATCGAAAACCTCCAAGAGCAATTGGCTTTTGCAGCGGGGCAGCAGAAATTGGTATGTACATCAATACTGCTTAGTTTAGTGACTAAATTCAGTAGAGATCTACGACAAAGAAATCCGGGGAAAGAAAAGAGGAGTCGAGCATTGCCGTTCTTGCTGGCAAGCTCTTTGCGGCGGGATATTGCATGTATCCGGATGTCAAGCTGGTCTTCCCAAGGGTTTCCGAAGGAGCCAATACAGACGACGAATTCATTGACAACTACGACATTGACAATACCAACGAACATGAGGTGGAGGGTGCCCCACCACTAGCTGACAACGACCTCCTTTCTGCAGCGGGTCGAGCGGCATACACAAAGGAAGCTTGCAATACTTTCAAGGCGGAGCATCCTGAGTTGATCGAAGGGTGGGGAACAACCGCATATCGTCGTGATGTGAGAGCTCTCTCTATATTCCATGACCCACATAGCACTGACTCTATTATAGTTCAAGAATGGTCTCAATAAGATCCGTCGAGACTTGCTCACCGGCATCTCCGAACACCCAGAGAAGGTATTTGACATTTCAGTAACTGATCAAGATTGGAATGGTAGAAACCGAGCCACTTCAAAGGAAGTCGAATCTTTCCTCACACAGAAGGCTCTTTTTCAGGGCGATGAAAGGGTCGACTCGCAAGATGCGGAAGTGCGCGCATTGACTCCTCTCTTCAGGCATCGCTCAATTCTCTGTGTACGTCACTTGCTTGCATTAATATCGCTGACCTTTTTTCCAGTTTCTGAGACGAATGTTTCTTGGGCCTTCTGCACTCCTATCTGGGAAGAAGAGTACGATGGCAAACAACTCCTTCAAGAAGAAATGGCGACTTGATTCTCTCTCGCTGCCATTCATTTCTTTCTCGGCCACTATGGTATGTATGGATCCAAAGATGCATCCCACTCACTATTCTACAGCTCTTCATCACGCTTCTCAATGGAGAACCAAATAAACCCAATGCTCGGATTCAAACATACTATTATACATCCTTGAAGGTGCTTTTTGGCATGGAGAGCAAGCATCAAGATATTGCGGCTTCCCTCATCTCCTATTACAACCGCGAGCTCGGTTTCACTGAACAAGAGGAGGAGGCATCCGATCCCATCCCTGGAGCCGAAAATATCCTCAATATGCTTTACTGGTAAAAGTTTGCTATCGCAAAAAACCTTGATGCTGATTTCATCACTTTTGTAGATATGGCTCGCCCCAATACTGCTTTGGCAAGTATGTTCTCACCAGATTGCTGTCTACTGACGATATTAATGCAGATTTTGACTCAGACGGCGGCCGCATTGTAAGTTGTTCTTGTACGCATTGTCACAACTGACACAATGACAGATAATGCCTGCCAATACCAACCTCAAACCTGTGTACGTATCTTGCTACTTGAACTCTCCAACACGACTCTAACCCCAACTGTTCCAGCGCGTTTGCGTCTACACTTGTTCGCTGCCTTTGACGTACGTACCCGCCTTACCGTCTTAGAATCCCCTAACGCAGATACTAGACGCATATTCTTGTTCACGTTCACGTAATACGTATGTGTCCTCTGTCTACAGCTCCATATCCTCCTGACAGCAATCTCGCTAGCTTGGCCTCCACCTGCATTCCATACCAGCTCGGCTCTTGCATCGCGTATGTTGTTGACACTCTTATTTTATTATACTCTGACCTCATGGACGTGTAGCTCGGCATTATCATACACAATCAGAACGTTGTGTAAGTCCTCCTGAACCGTGCTCGCATATCACGGCTAACTCGGCCTTTTAGATCGTATTATTTCCCCCCCGTCATCAACATACCTCGACGACGGTGCTCTCTCTCCCTCATTGTACTCTGTTTGTCATATCCCAGTCGTGTCGTGGTGCTTGTATGGCACTCGGTACTTGAATTCATTGTATTAACACGATTATTGGTACTGGGGCGCGAGGGTGACCAAAACAGAATGACGGGTAGATGATCACGACGGTCAGATCAGGTCATGTCTCGTCTTGAGTGTCATGACAAGCACTTGATGGTCGTGGCAAACTGAACTAAGGCTATGACATGTCATGGCAGCTATACACCTTGTCAGGACTCGTCACAACAAGTGCGTGGATTGTCATGAGGTGCCGGGACGGAGGTATAGGTTGGCCACGACGGCGTCATGGCAATACCCTCAAAGCTAGGACGCAGTCATGACTTGGGTCTGGTAGTCACGACGGCATCACGGTCATGACTAGCCCTGACCTGCCACCACATTTTCCCGACGTTGGCCCCGAACCCCGACTGTCCGCTGCAAGGACATTGTCAAAGCACAACGCACACAACATCAGGAATATTCACATCTACTCAATCCACACTATTTAATGTCCCGGCCGCGTGCGACTGGGTAAGTTTCATCCTGCATTCTCCATGTTGGCATGCCTTCTGCGCGTTTGCATACGTTAATCCCAGCTATTCTCGCCATTAAACTTCTCTGGGAGGTGTATACTAATCACCTACGCCCTTTACGCGTTGGCAGACGCGCTTCACACATCACACTTTGCGGGCGTTTGTGGCCAAAGGTCATACATTTCACCCAGAAAGATGCTAGGAGGCACATAGTCTCCTCTATTATCACGTCCCGCTCCCTTTTACAGAGTTCGGTGTTCTATCCGTTCCGACAAGCTGTTGTGGCAGACGCCTCATAGCGTATATGGCATATACAAACTGTCCTCTATTGTGCTCTATTGATTCCTTCCTCATACATCTTTCCGCAACCACACTCGTCATAATAGGCGTCTTGCCACTGCCATCACAAACTGCCTTCTCTTTCTTCCTTTAACTGATCGCATCGCCCTCTTTGTCCGGTTTTTGCAATGCCTCGGCTCTCCTTCCACTCTAATCGCTCGAAACTGACAATTTCACAGCAAAGCGCCGTCGCGGAAACACACGCAGCTCAATATCTCCCCGCCTCGAGCCCAACCGTCTACCAGCGAAATCACACAACGCTTGCGAGAACAACGTGCTACGACTCGTCCTGGAGCAGCCACATCCACACAAGCTCGTGCTGGGCATGGCACGACCGCGGCAGAAAGATCGGCTGAAAGTCTAAAATGGTTGGGCATGGTTGATCAAGACACTTCCGGTAAGTCGTTTTTGGGAGCTAAGGATAATGCCGACCCTCTATATCAGGTTCGATGTCGGGTGGCACCCAAAATCGTGAAATCAGTGGGCAGATTCCAGAACCCGTTCCTGCTAGTCAACAACTCAGTGCCGGTGGGATCCCAGCCAGCTTCGACGGGATGAGCGGCATAGGAGGGCAGGCCAGTATGAGGTTAGTTACACGAATCGCTTACAACAATATACTGACGTCTCTTCAGTGGTGGCTCTCAGTTTGAAGACTCGCAACTCGATGAATCACAGTTTGAAGAATCCCTTCCTCCCCCCAAGCTGTCCGCTTGGTCCCAACTCGACCGTGTCGATTTCGAGGCTTCGTACGATCCAGCTCCTCAAGCACACGAAGATATCATCTATAACCGCTCGGGTAACCCCGTCAGTCGAAAGGACGGCAGCTCTCTCCTCCTACCTCCCGTCGAGCCACCAACCCGCTCCAAGTCACCTCAGGCAAAACTCGTGGCCACAGGTGGTCCATCTCCTCGAAAAGCTCCCAAGCAGAGTACAATTTTCTCTGCAACCAAGCCAACAACTTCTGCTGCAGCTCGTCAGCCTGGCGACTACGATCCTGCCGACGACAGAATCCGATTTGACGCCCCCATTCCCCTCACCCCTGGAGCGCATCAATCCGGGACAACTGGACCGCGACTCATCTTACCTAAAGGTGTTCGTCCTCGCGCACCATCACCAATCTACATCTCGGACGAAGAATCACCCGAGGGCGATGCGTCCGCTTTATCTGCGGCACCCCTTCCTGTCGATAGCGGTTTGCAACCAGACTCCCAACTCGTTTCTGTAGCAGCCGACATGTTCGCCTCTCTTCGGAATCGCCTTTCCCCCGTCCCCAGCGCTGCAGCATATAGCCAATCAATGCCACCACCCCCACCACCGCTTCTCCTACAATCAACTGGACCTGTTTTGGGAGCGACAAGCGAGAATCCCCTCATCCTTTCGTCTCCTTCGCAACCCTCTGACGCTGGCTCTCAGGCAGATGAGGAAGATGCCTCGCTGACGAGTCCAGAGGAGAGGAAGGAGGTCAAGGATTATCACCATGCTGGGTATTATGTCACGCCTGGGACGGGTCTTACGCCGCCGAGGGAGGATACACCACTCGTACCTGCTGCTCCAGATACCGAACCACCGGTGCGCGATCTCCGAATTCCCGATGCCAAAATCAAATCCAAAAGCAAACTACGTCGCTCAGTTTCGGCCCGTGCCTCCGGAATGCTATCTCCACGCGGCTTCAGCCTTTTGGACGATGATGACGCACCACGACCGACACACCGTTGGGAATCATTAAGTCCCCTCGACGAACAAGAATCGATATCAGTCCGAAATCATTTGCTCGATGAGAGATCATCTTCGAGACCTCGCGAATTGCAGGTGCAAGATACACCTCGGCACCGCATCTCACAGAGAGGAATGGCTCTCGCGTCACAAGCGAGCCTGCCGTCGGAGGATGAGCTTCTCGGTGAACGGGATCGTACCACTCTGGAAGATAGCATGAGGAAGCGATTCCCGCCTAATCAGCAGGCGCTCAACAGAGACCTCTCGAACGTTTCGTCGGTGATGGCAGATGGTGAGTAATATAGTGTTATCGGGTTGTCCCATTATAACATTCTTCAAGACGGATTAAGACGCGTGGACACAATGATCTCACTCGACCCGCGACAATCCAACAACGATGCTCTTCCGACGAGTGCATTGCAAACTGGTGATAGTCTGGGATATAGCAATAGCGTCCTTCGCTCTCAGGCCTACAACGCACGAATTGCAATCGAGAATGCAGAGCAAGAAGCTCGCAGGGTCGAAGAAGCGAGAGAACAGGTCCCAGAAGTCTCACCTACGAAGAGTCGGGTGCAAGCATCTTTGAGAAAAGCTGGCCCGTCGCAAGAGAGCGTCAAACGCCGAGTACCGATGGGATCTCCTTCCAAATACAAAGAAACACTTGGTCAAGGCCGGCAGTCACCTCGCCAGTCTACCCACGTTTGGACCGAAGGACCATTGACCCCTACCCTAGGCCGAGCTGCGGCCCAAAAAAAGGCAGCCGGGCAAAGTGGATCAGCACACGACACTTCTTCGTCTAGCTCCAATACGTTTGGGAAGAAGGTTTTCGTCGGTGGAACGCCTTCTCAATCCCTCTCGGACCCCTCTCAACAGTCGGACCTCTCCCAGCGTGCAAATGAGTCATCAATTGTGGTTGCTCCAGCCGAAGAAGACCCCCATGGAAATCTCATCCCTGTATCACTTCGAGCTGTTCAAGCGGATATTACGCAACGTTCAGAGGTCGACGTGGACCAGGTGATTCCAGAGACGCAATTTAGTCAAGATGTGGTCGCCACGACTTCACATCCGCGGTCTCCCGTCATTCTCTACTCACGAAAGGACAAGGACGAGCAACCGGTGCCAACACAAGAGTCACAGTCTCAGCCCACCGTCAAAGGACAGGAACCTCGCGTGCTTGTGCCAGCTAGCGCACCTGGGGCCAGCGCTCCAGCGGTAGACGATCGTGGTACCCACAGCGACTTGTCGAGAAATACCTCCATCGTCGTTCCCGGATCGCAAACCGATGAGAGCCAGCCCGGAGTTGTGAAAGAAGGAAAGGAGAAGGCCGCTCGGGAAGGAGAGGTCGGACGAGGAGAAAACAAGTCTGCTGATGGTCAAGACCCGGAAGCTCCAAATGTCCAGTCTACGTCTAACGAAAAACAAAGCGGTAGTAAAGAGACCGGCTCTTATGAGTTTTCGGATCCAAAAGCTACTGCTCAACCGGGGCCACCACCTAAACCAGCACCGTCTTCGCCTAAGAAGCGGACACGAGACGATGATCAGCAGGGCGCCGGCGATAAACGAGGGGCCAAGCGTGCAAAGGTTGATCGCGCTCGTAGCAAAACTCCTGCAGTACAAAAGGGACCGACGAGTGGCAAATCAAAACCCCTGCAGACACTCCCTCCGCCTCCTCCACGTCCGGATACTGCAGAGAAGCCCCGCCAGAAGAGTGTTGCGCCCACTAAAGAGCCGGTAACTCCAATTCAACGTGCTCGTCCAACCGACGACTACATCTCTCCTTCTGGTATTCTTGACTTTTCGTCGTCGCTTACCCCTCTTCCCGACACGAGCGCAGGTCGGGAGCCACAAAGTCTAGAGATTTCGCCGGCGAAACCAAAGGAAAAGTCACCAAAGAAAGGAACGTGGAAGACGTATCGTCATGGCCGAACGCTCGTGACGGAATTCGTTGCGTCGGCAAGCGAGAACCAGGATGGAGCCTCTGGTGCCGATCCTGACAATCCGGCCACGCAAGATCCATTCAAATCACTCGCGAAGACCACAAAAGAGGTTGTGGAAAAGCCTCTGGCCAAGGAGTTTGATCGTACTCCATCCCCCGAACCCGTGAAGCGTTCCGAACCAATGGCGACTCGACGAGTAACCCGTAGTCAATCGCAAGCCAAAGCGTGAGTCGTGAACTTGACCCATGATCTATGCTCAATGTTATTCTTAGTGAGAGTCAACCAACCAGGCCACTCCCAAAGGGCCGCAAACGGTCTATTCATCAGTCCTCAAGCTGATGAGCGCATTGGAACGCAGACTTCTACAATACCCCCTACCAGCCAAACGTGCGCGCAAGGGTGCTGGGCCCATTCTTCCGACAATTGCGGCATCTCCTGAAGCCTCTCCCAAACGCACGACCGTTCAGCACCTTCAACCTACGGGTCGCCTCGATGTGGCTTGCCAGTCCGGTGGTCGTGTTTTCGCACCTCTGAAGAAGATGTATATGACAGCCACTGTTGTCGAGTATCAGCAAAAGGCGGAACGTGTGAAGTTCAAAGGCAAAGGGAAAGCTAAGGCGACGTCATTTATCAACTGCAAAGTCAAGTTTGACGATGGGACATGGGAGGAGATACCCTTGACGGAACTTCGTCGATGCGAGCTACGAGAGGGAGACGAGTTGCGCATCCCCGGCAAAAGGGGTGCCAAGCTGGCGCGTACAGGTCATGTTTCTGCTGTTCCTTCCTGGATCCAGCGAAATACCGTCAGCGTGCGCACGACCTCCAAGCCTAAAGAGGAAGTGACAGTAGTTCAGGGAAAGGATATCGGAGTGCCCCTCGAGGTCATTGAGCGAGACTGGGACGACCGACGGGTGCCAACTGTCGAGGATATTGGCCTTGGAGAAGAGTTGATACGAGCACAGGAGGAAGAACGAGCAGCAGAAGAAGCAAAGGGAAAGGGAAAGAAACCTAAATCAATGACACTCGGACCGCCAAAATGGAAGGACTCACCTCCACCACCAGCATTTCGTGAGCGTTCAATATCGCCACCTCTTGTGCGAAAGCGCACGACACCGGCAACGGGACGCTCAAAGAAAGCCACAGCATCATCTTCGGCTCGTCGTGTGTCGATCGCACCCTCGGCTTCAGCACCCCAGCACGATGCGCGACTTGCAGGCTTTGCTTTCATCTTCGCTCTCGCATTTCGCGACGCTGATGGAAACAAGATTTCCGATGCGGCCCGTGAAAAGAAAAAGAACGGGCTTGTTCGAATCATCACGCGGCATGGTGGACGAGTCGTCGATGACGGATTTGATTCCCTTTTCAATTGGGTGGGCAGACAAGCGACGATGGCGCTAGATGGATCTGGAACAAGGGCGACATGTTCTTTCCTGATGATTCAAAAGCAGCGAAACGTAAGGTTCCACACTCGTCGACCTCGAGCGTCGCAGAGACGAAAGTCGAACGATATATGCTCCTGGCAGACGGCGTGAACCGAAACCAGAAGTACATGCTCGCGCTAGCTATGGGCATCCCATGCGTAAATACGCGATGGATCGAGGACGAGGCAATGAATTCGTGGAGAATGCATGTGCTTCCAGCCGGGACGTATACCAAGTTGGGGTTGATATGCGCGCAATGGATTGATGGAAATTATGTCGATCATCCACGGTCATTGCGCGACATGCATGAGAATCCTGGCACACTCTCTCGGCCATTCAAGGACAAGTCCCTTCTCTTCGTATACCCTTCAAAGGCCAAAACGATGTGAGAGCGGTGTTTCGAGATATTTTCGTGCTTACTGATGAGGGATTATAGATTGAAGAGGACAAGTTTGCGACGACCTATGTCTTTCCGACGCTTGCGTGTTTGATGGGAGCATCACGCGTCGAAATCGTGCATTCCCTCAAGTCTGCGTCACTCACACCTGCCGAGTACGGCATCATAGTGTATGAAGAGGACGTGGCGGTTCCGGAGAGTTTATCCAAGGGCTTGGCTAAGGCGGATGCAGAGACGGTGGTGGGTACGATGACTTGGGTGAGCGACTGTCTCATCTCTGGCGAGTTGTTGGCTCTATGAACGATATATTTCTGAATATACACTGCGCTCCAACTATATATTCTATTTCGGTCTATATACGTGTTCCTCTCTAATTCGCTCTGCCAAGCTCGAGTCAGCCGGTGAGGGAATGAGACCGAGCGCCCTTAGTCAGTTTACGGGATATAAACAGTTTAGTGAACCACGAAGAGGCCTTCATCCTAATCAAAATGACGGATAAGCCGACCTTCAAAACTCTGTGGCTGGAGTATCTCGACGCGTTTAATCGACACTCCCTCGACGACGTCTTTTCCTATCTATCGCCCAATATCACGCTCGTGATTCGCGGAAAGACTTTACCCCAGGATGACCGTGCAGCTACAGAGAAGAGATACCTGGAACATTGGGGCCTCCCAGATGCACGTATTAGCGTTATTGGAGACATAGAAGAGGTTGAGGGTGGGATCAACGTTGTATTGGTGGACCATGCGCGGAGAAAGAAGATGCGCGTATATTACGTATATGCGTTTGAAGGGGACAAGTGGGTACACATTCGACATGAGATTGAGGACATCGTCGATTGGGATGGAGATTAAACGTGCGTATTCGCGAAACACTCGGATTCATTCTGAGATACGGCTCCAGGTGGCAGGCAGCTGGGTCGCATTTCCATCCGCGGCTGGGCCCAGCACCCACTCCTGCAATGGTCTCTCGAGTGTGTGTTACCTTTTTTAGTGAACCTCTTGTTGATACAACGCTCAAATCTTTGCCTCGAACGTTTAAATACCTCCCTAACCGAATCTTATGCTTAATCAAAGCTGTGATAAAATACAGAAGAGAGATCTTCACGACAATGAGTATATAGTCTTCAGTAGAGTGGCGTGTCATACCTATGAGTGGCGTGTCATACCTATGAGTGGCGTGTCATACCTATCATCTTTGGTTCTGGTGTCATTGCGACCATTGTCACTACACTATGAGATGTGACAAGAGTTACTCTCTATGCAGATGCAGGATGTCCACGCTCATAACTGGTCGGTTTGCATAATCCACACTCCTGGGACAATAATGGACATCAGCTTATGCTTTGGGACAACGTATGCACACGTTACGAATCTGTGATAGAAAGCCACAGTTTCCGCTGAGCCCGTCCTGAATGTGAGCAGCTGGACGTTGACTGGGCGAGCAACTGTTTTCAGATAGAGAGTGTTACAAATACTGCCCCATGGTGCATCACAACTCGAAGCTGTGGACATTTTCCTCCACTTTGAATTCTTGATTGCGAAGAATCGAATTTCTTGAGGCAGGGCGATGGTCACCTTATGCATGAGCCCCTGGACGAATCTTGTATCAGTAAGAGGTTATCGTGAGTCCACAGACTCGGGGCGTCGCCTCTCGAGGCTGCCCATACTGTGGAGACAGTCTTCTCATAAGGGGTTCTCTGAATTGAGAGTGAAACGGCTAATTACAGTGCTCAGGTTCTTACTGAGCCGCCAGTCATTTCCGGTGGTTAAGGTCCTGCTAAACGCGACCAGTACTGTCCACTCGGCCTGATAACGTACGGAAGAAGCCACATTTACATAAGAGGGCGTCAAATTCAGAACCTTAAGAATCAGAAAATGCGAACACCTCTCAACTCGAAGAAAGATTTATCCTTCTCGAAGTGGTCACGTCCTTTTCGATTGCTTCGAACGAGGCTGCGTGGCGCATGACAGGAGCCCGCTGTCTCCGCCGTCAGGCTAGCCTTGATAGCCAGCTTTTACACGCCTAACGACCACAGGTAGCCAATTTTGCTAATGTATAAGCGCGCCACCTGATGAGGGTCCAGTTTGACAGCTTCCATTACAATAGATTCACCGTCTTCTCGCTGAATTTCACTTGTGAGTGAAAAGTCACGCTCTGAAAAGAACACTCACCTAAGGACCGTTTCTGTCTTGCTTTGATGAAGTGCGCTTGGCATTGCACAAGGTTCGAGCTTGTTTTCGCTCCTGTTTTACGTCCGGCGGCGGCGGAAAATGCGCCGTAGACGGCTAGACTCTTACACACGTTTACTCTACATCTTGTGATCCACCTCCTCGAGCAGCTGACCTCCTCCCGCACGGGACTCGTTTAGTCTATCCCGGAACGGATTCAGAACTAAAGTGAAAACAATGATGATGAAACGACCCAGGTGTACTGACAAAATAGCGGGGACGAATGAGGTGTAATGTCCATGGATTCGGTACACGTAACAGACAAGATTGTTCAAACAACGGGTTTTAGCAGAGTGGAAATGCGCATGGAGATGATGTACAATATCGATTTCAATCAAGATTTGCACGGCGAAGACGGGAAGGGCATGCGCTAAAAGGAATCGAGACATGGATGGAGGGGTTGATGGGGGTTGCAGAACAATGCACGACGTACGAGTCGCCGGAAGTCTATAGAAAGCTGTAGAATTTACACAAAAGTTGGCTTTTGTTTTTGTCGAATGGAGATATGAGATTTCTTGAGGCCCAGATAAATTTGTCTATGGTTCGCGAGTAGATTTGAGGGTGGAAGGTGACGCCTCAGTGGACGTAGGCATAGTACCCGACATGCCCTCCGCCGTTTGGCGTCGTCATGTACTGTAGCGGAGTAGATTGACTAGTCCTGTGAATTGGTCAGGCCATGTGATCGATGCCTCAGGATACTCACAACGGATGACTTCCATATATGTTTTCGTACGTCGCCCCTCTCCCACCGAGCAAAGGCGAGAATGTTACGGCTTGCATGCCACTTCCATTGGATGATCCAGCTCCACCGAGCATCATCCCACTAGACCCTTGATCCTCGGGACTATCCTCGTCACCGTCAACGTCTTCCATCCCTTCCCGTGGCGATCCAATGAGGCCCTCAGGAACTGGCATCTTGGCCTTCCAGCCTCCAATCGCCTTGGATACTTGAATCGTAAAGTGTCCACGTACGACGACCGGCTCCGGATCGTTATCGTCCTGGAACGTTGCTTCGACCGTGATAGGATACATCCCTGGATGCGTTGGAGTGCCCTTGAGTTTCGAGCCTTGGAGTGAGAGCCACTTTGGCATCAGGATCGAAGACGGCGATCCGGTGGGTGACGTTGGTGAGGTCGCAGTTGACTCCTGAGGACTTGTGCCACTTGTCGCTGTAGCCGGGCTTGCTACAAAGTGCCAACTGACCTTCTTCCGAGGCGTCCAATGGTCGTGCACCTTCATGTTCCATTGCCACGCTGTGCCCACGATGGCGAGGGGTGGTTGGCCGACGATGCATCGCTCATACGGCAAAAATTCCCACAAAAGTGGGTCTGATGCCATCATGAGCCCATCATCGACTTGCTGCTGCTGCTGCTGCTGCTGCTGTTGTTGTTGCTGCATCTGCTGTGGTGATATTCCGACCTGATGATGCATCGAGGGTTGGGAAAACGCCGAGGGTGGGTGTCCAGCTGTATTGGCAACTATGTTCTGACCCGCTCCAACGGCCACATCCATCCCTGAGATGTCTGTCTTGCACCGAGCTCGCACGCGCCAAATAGTCTGACCCTGCGATTTCATGCGGTTCCCAGACTCGTTGAAGCGTGAGAATAGCTTCGAGTTGTTGAGATAGTGCGGGATCTTCATCGTCACGTCTTGAGACATGCCGCGGGCCGTCAACTAGACACGTTGCAAACGTGAAACGCCACACAATTGGCACCATTGGCAGAACGTGCGATAATATGCATTGTCAGCTCAGATGATATCGGGCAAGGGTGGATAAATGAATAACGCACCAGATCAACGAATCCATTCACAAAGGCTTCGATTCGGAACTTCAAGGGCCGCCAGCCGTATAATTGCTCGTATCGTTGAATCCTGCGGGCGGTGTACATTTGATGAATCTGGTGACCCATGCGATCCTTTGCGTTGGCTGCGAAAATTGTCAGCCCGGTGACGCGGAAATGACGAAATAAGAAATAGTAATCAGAATCGGAAATGTGGGAGACGGAGTGGTTCCATGAACAGACGGTTTGAGGACGATAGGCAACAGTGATGACGAAGATACGGTACGGCTCAGGGCCGTGGCGCACCGCTATTTGGACGTAGATCCGATGCCCGTCCGAGAAACGTTATCGCGCCATTCATCGTTATCAGGAGAAGGCCTATAGGTCACCCAGTGCCAGTTGGCCCAGACTGCACCTGTGCTCACCAACCGGCTTTTTTGACGCGTCAGATGAAGCAGGACCGCGGGATGCAAGGTTTGTAGGATGTCTCCCGCCGGTTCCTCGAGGCAAAGGCACGACGGAGAAAGGCGGGAGCAGATCATTGGCTGGACCACAGTCCAATCGTCGCCTGCCAACGAGCGAGACCAAGCTTCCGGTGAGACAAGGGCGGTGCATCCCATTGGAGGTGTGAAGAAGACCGAGGTGGGCAAACGTAACGCGGTTGTTCAGGCGTTAGTAGGCGGACACGCGAGTGCCAGTATAGCGCCAAAACAGGCTGCGCACGCACGTCTGATCACGAGTGTTATACGAGTGCACACGTGACAGGGGTGTGACAGACGTGTGAGTTTTGAGCCCACAGGCAGGTACGCCGATAGCCAGTCATCCGTGCGTCAAGTGTTCCACAGATGGTGGCCTATGAGCATAAATCACGCCAGGCTTGGCTGATAACGGGCCATTGGGACGGCGGAACGATAGTGAGCTTCGGTGGGTGGTCGGTCGTTCCCGTCTCGGTCCAGGCGTGGAGGTGAGATCAAAGAGCAGGAGAAGCTCGGCCTCGGGCGCCGTGATATGGAGGTAGGTAGGTCGTCCGAAGGAGCTTGGGAAATGGAGAGCAGGTTGGCAAAGGGCGAGAGGGATGATAGATAGAGCAAAAGGGCTGAGGAGGAAAGATAAACGAGAGAAGAGAAATGAAAAACCTACGATTCATGCAAAGATGATTGAGGTAGCGCAGCAAATACTCTTCGATGACGGGTTTGATTGTCGGACTCAGCTCCTTCATCGCAAGTGGAGAGTTGTTGGGCAGGTTCGAGTTGACACTGAGAGAGACGCCAGCTGTAGATGATGGCAACGATCCTGCAGAGGAAAGGTTGGACAGAGACGCTGAGGACAGGCTTGACTGGAGCGGCATCGTAGACATGGGTGACAACGCATGCAACTGGGCACCAAGAGGGTGAGATACGTTGTACGATTGTTGTGGATGTCCATAAGGTAGACTGGAGTTCGCAGTGAGTTGAGAAGGCGATTGCTGCATGGACGAGAGTGTCGGTTGCAAGAGGGATGCGCTCGCGATGCCCAAGGCACTTGCCGAGGAGGCACCTCCAAGCTGGATGGCACCACCATTGGCGAGTGTACCACTGCGGCTTCTGGACGCACCAGCGGCCGCGTTTGGACCAGCCGTAAACGTTGTGGAGCGCCGCTTTCTGTCAGTACGGGTGACACCCCCCATAGGACTATTGCCTGTACTGTTTATAGAGGCGAAGCCAGGTCCAGTTGAAGCCGTGGGAGTCATTGAGAGCCCGCTGGAGGAGATATGGCGAGGGCTGACATTGCCATTCGAGGTCGTATGAGTAGGCGTCATGACACCCAGCATCATCATCCTCGCCGTAGCCTCGTCCGTATTCTCGTCGGTACAACCGTAATCCATTTGCGGAGCGCGCTGAAGAGCTTGTTGCTGAAGCGAATGCGCTTGGCCATCCATGGTCTATAAAAATTGTGAGAGACTTCCAAGCGAGCAAAGAGAAAAACCTACAGTATCTTCTTCCGCGATTATACCTGACGCGAGTCCACCAGCAAGACGAGAGTAATAATCGAGCGTTTCGTCCCCGTCCATCATGCCTAAACCAGAGTTCATCGCCATTCCCATCGGAGGTCCCGTGATAGGCGTAATAGGAACACTACCGCCATTCGACGTGGTCCCGCCACGCATTGAAATCATCGAGGACATGACACCACCAGTAGAACCACCGTGGTTTCCAGCAACCGTTGGTGTAATCGCGACGGGCGACACACCACCGTGACCTCCGGCCATGAGTGCGTTAGAAGTGTACGCATAATCTTGGTCTGGGAAGTAGGGATTTGGCTGCAACGACGTGGCGGAAGCGGGCGCGACCGAGTTCGTCTCTGGAGAGAACGTTGGTTCAGACGGAATGGTCAATGGGGGACCAGCGAGACGGCTAGAACTTCTCGGGGCGTTTGGCGCTGGATTCGTCGTGTAAGACGCCGGGGGCGATGGTGACCCAAGCGAGCCAGACGAAGAAGAAGTCGAGCCATAGGGTCCGGACATGGGAGAAAAAGGCGTCACCGTCGAGTTGAACAACGGGTGACCTCCATTGGCCTGACGGTGAAGAGCATGATGACCGTTGTGTGGAGAATAGATCGAAGCTGTGCTTCCGTGGATGCTACCGGTACTCATACTTCTGGGGAGCGTTGAGACTCCCCCAGTCGCGATGGAGGAAGCCAGAGGTGGAAGTGGCGGGGGAAGCGCACTCTCGCGCTCGCGCTGCTGGGCTACGTACGCGTCGCCCCCAGCCTGGGACCCATAATGCTCTTGTTGGCGATAATTCTGAGCTGACTGGGCGAACTGGGAGTTGCCCAAAGTCTTGTTGACCGCGGACATTGGGATCGACAAGCGCAGCAGGCTGGGGACCTTGCTGGAGCCTGAAATAGACAGAGGCATAGGGGAAGGTGTCCCAGAGATTGGTAGATCAGCGTTGTAGTACCCAACGGCGTCGGAGCTCAGCGGAGACGAACGAGCCTTTGCACCTGCGTCCGCGACGGCATCTGGCTCAGGATAGTTGCTCGTCTGGGTTGAAGTGCTCGACGAGAACTCC
This sequence comes from Serendipita indica DSM 11827, assembly GCA_910890315.1. Lineage (NCBI taxonomy): Eukaryota > Fungi > Basidiomycota > Agaricomycetes > Sebacinales > Serendipitaceae > Serendipita > Serendipita indica. The sequence continues at coordinate 79,474 of CAJVGD010000045.1, forward strand.
ATACCTGGGGGCGAGAGTGTTATAGGTTGCTGAGCCAGGGGATGTGGTGTGTACGTCGCCGCGCCGGGAACGGGAGGGCTCGACGTAGAGTAGTTAGTAAAGCCAAAGTGGGAAAAGGCGTACGGCCCAGAGTACGACATGGAGCGTGTGCGGGTGCTCGATGAAGTCGTCAACGGTGTCGGGACCGCTGCCGACGCAGCGGAGCCGCCATGCATCTGGGTTGGGTAGAAATGCTCCGTCTGGGGAATCGAGCTCGAGGGTTGCATTGGTGGTGTCGAGGTCGAGGCCGGGGCTGTCTCCATGGTTGAGCTTGAAATTTCCAGGGTGCTGGTGGAGTGCTGTCCAGGCGGCTGCTTATGTACGGGCGACGCGTGCACGATCGAAGGTGGACGTGAGATTGTGGCGTTGGTTAAAACGTTTTGGTTGGTCGTCGAGAGGGTATCCGCGTTACCGCTAGCGGTTGAGGATAGGGCGGTCATGAGGGCTGGGGTATTCATGGAAGTCCGCACCACTCCTTGAGACATCATCATTGCTGACGAGAGTAGCATTGGAGCGAAGATAGGTGTCGAAGAGTTGCGTGGTTGGTGCTGAAAAGGGTTGGTCGATGTCATTGGATGCGGCGGCGACATTGTGGCCCCCACGGTGTGAGATCTGGAAATGAAAATAATAATAATAATCAATATTGGCTGAAACAAATAAAGGGGCGGAGAACTCGAATAAATAAGTTCTCGGGTACGCCACGCGATTCTCCTGATGGAGATTGGGCCAAAAAGCGAAGAAGCCATAACTAGGAGCGAAAATAATAGCACAAGGGCGATCATTTTCAGAATACAGCGAAGTCGACTTTGAGTTTGCCTTTGGCATTCGCACCCGCATTCGCACCACTGACAGCAGCAAGACGATGGTTGATGCACGAAAGGAAAAAAAAAAATGGGTAGGAGCCATGGAAACAATAGAGAGACGTCAAGGGGACTAAAGGGGGAGAGGCAGGACGTACTCTTGCGAAGGTTGAGTGTGGGCCTCATTTACCACAGATAGCGAAGATGAAAAAGACTGTCCATAGGCGTTTGGAGATTGCACAGACGTTGCAGGAGACGAGGTGGACGGAACCTGCGATGCGCTGTGCCACTGGGCATACGCACGCAACTGTGGGCTAGAAAGTTCAAGCTTTGGATAGGTAGTGGGCGCGATGGGTGTTGAACTTGAAGCGCTTTGCTCGATATCGTTCATGACCGTTGTTTGAGACAGAGGTAAAGTGCGGAAGCGTATAGTGGCCGATGATTTGCGAGTTGTGTGAATGTCCAAAGGTCCTAGAACGTATCTGAGCCAGTTTGAAGACAAATAATTAGCACAGTCTGGAGCACGGCGCGGGACTTACTCGCCACAACTAGGACACGCGGTGGGCCAGTGGACGGCAAAAGACTGGAAGCAAAATATAGTCAGAATACTTTAAACAGTCCAGACAAGCTTTGACGCTCGAAGTCGACCTTGATCGCGATGACCGTTGACGAGCAAACGAAAGCCGCACCAATACCGCACCACGTTCTGCTCGGTTTTGCGTGCCTTGAGCACGCTGGACACAGTGAAACGAGTATATGCTTGGATAGAAGATGCGATAAGCACTGTTCGCCGGCACAAACGTCGACGGCCCACGCCCGAAGCGACTCACCAAGCGCTGGTGGCAGAGGAGCTTGATGGCGAGTGTACCCAGATGCGCAGAACACGGTACAGATCGTTTATAGAAATGTAAAGAAGAAAGGGAAACGAGATGAGCGAGAAGAAAGTTGTAGGTGGTAGTGGTAGTCGGAGGCTAAGAGGCGACGATGAACAGACGGGAGCGGACTTTGACAGAATACAAGAAAAGACAAGATATAATTCAGTTGTCAGATGCATGTTCAAAATAGCGGACATTGCCAGTGGAAACCTAGGCTCTGGGCCATGATCATCGTCTCAGACTTCATCCCAAACTTCGCCATATTTTTCCATAAACCTGTTCGGATTTGCCCAGCCGGGTTGCCCTTCAGGTTCGCCACTCGTTCCCACATCACGCCCTGGCGGTCATCTATCTACGCCGGCGAAGACATCTTGTCCTTTTTTTTCTCTCTGGATAATCACTACGATGATATCAGGAACGCTGAAGCAGCGCACAGGATTACGGCTCACCCGTAATTGGCCAATAGTTGCCGTTTTTCAGTTCTGGTACAACGCACCCGAAATGAGGTTCGCATCGATCGCGTCTTTTACATCTCATTGCTCAAACCAGTCTCATGACGAGCACGTCCGTTTTCGTCATTGGGTCCGACTTTTCCTTTTCCTCATCCGCCTGATCGTCTGTTGCTGTTTCACGCATGTCCGCGGCTCCTTACTCTCGTCGGCGAATAATTATCCGTGACCGATCGAGACTTCAGCTGCCATCCGGTTTCATTACGTGAATACTACTTTGCAAACTTTGTGCTAAACGACCTCCTGGTACGCTGATGTCACAAGAGACTTTTGACAACGGACGGACCTGACGCGACGGCACCGCGGTCAGTGTCGTCTTCCAGACTCGCCGTGTGTAGCGGCGGCGAAAGGAGTCCACGAAGCTGATGGTACCTATGTGGAACGCCATTTGGCAAGCCGCGACGGCGATGTCCGTGCGCCACTGCTGGTTTCGAGACGACATGCGAGTATCTGCTGTGATGGTGGAGGAGAGCTTGTTCAGCTTCTTTGGTTGCTAACTTTCAGCCCGCTATCTTTATCCCGGGCTGGAAACTCGTGGTGCTTCGAGCAGGGCTCGTACATGGCTCTTGTTGTTTCACACCTGAGACATCTCTTGAACAAACAGTTTCCACGTCGTCTACTGCAAAGTGCCGCCTGTGGTTCGGAAGGCCCAGTGATTCTTGCCAAATTACTATTTGACCTCTGAGACAAGTTTCAACTATTATTCTATTCCCATTTTACCTAATATATGTGTATATATTCGAGGTCCCGTGAGTGTGCGACGCGACTGTCAAAAGCCAAACATTTACGCCATCGATGACGCGGGCGAGGTCGACGCAACGACACCGTAATCCGTTGAATAAAGAAACGCACCTGGATAAAAAAACTGTATTCTAACATACCCTCTATTTATCGAAGGCCCGCCATGGCAGGCTCTCCAACGCTGCTTTCTTCAAGTGGAATTGTAGCTCACAGTTTCCGTCTAATAATCCCAATCCACGGAAAGGATATGAATCGTGGACTCGGTGGATAGAACTAGACCGAGGTCGACTTACTCACGTCCGCCGGGACCTCTACATAATTCGCAGAGACTTGTCTATGATATTGGGAAGTGCTGCCCTTATGCTGTCTGTAGTAATGAGAATGATATTCTAGATACCGAATCTCAAATCCTCTTTCTAATTGCCAAATGAGGACGGTGGTGATACTTGTATCAGCTACAAACGATAGGACTTCAAAGATCTCTCGATTTTGTTCCTTATTTTCGTTACCTCAATCTCAGGCCTCGATTCCCATCCAAAGGAGACATTACTAAAGAAGATATTCTCCCGACTCGAGGTGTGCCATATCATAAAATGATCCTGTGACGGAAAAGCTTGAGAACCCATACTGCTGGGTCTACCATGCAATAATAGCCTTACCCAACCGAATGTCTGTATCCTAACCTTCCATAAAATTGTGGCGTTTCTCCTCACCGATGACATTACCCAAACACCTTATGACCTAAAAACAACTCTGATCATCTACCGGCCGCGGTACAACCTTTGCGTATCGACACCAGACAAAGTAGTATAGTATTGGAGCGATACAGAATGCTAATAATATTCCTTCAATCTCAGGATATATTTGCTAGGTGATCAATAATTTGACTGTTCCTTTCACGGGAAAGAAGACAGCTCACCATCTAATGAGCAATATTGTGAACAGCAAATAGCTCTAACCTCAATGTAGTCGTCCGTACTTATTGACTTAACAGGGAGGAAAGGGGACGCTCTGAGAGACCTTCTTCCTTCTTGCCTTTCTTCAGCACCGAAGAGCGATACCTCCGCTGACATTCGAAATAATTTCTTTGAATTCCATGGGGAAAGGAATCTTCCTGACCTGGCCCTCCTTTCTTTTCTTTACAATTAGGTTGGATCCCAGTCATCGGTTCGTTCTTGATTATTTTACTCGAAGTGTATGCCGGCGGAGCACTGAGAGTCGGCATACACCATGTTCTTTGTCCATATAGATTGTTTATAGGTCGATAATAGGATCCATGCACACCCTCGTGGGCCATCAGGCATTAGTGAGATAACCTCCATGGCATGTGAACTTCACAGATATGAGCAGTGCTATAATGCTCAACTTTGACCGCTACTATCAAATGGCCAACCGCCATTCCCGATCTCACAAGAGACTATTGTACCACATGTATCGAAACCTCTTGCTAAATATCTGGAAGCGGCAGTCGGGCGTCCTTCGGCTTTCAACAACAAGGGCCGCCCCCTTCGTTCGAATTGGCCAAACCTGCTTCGGTGGACCAGCGATCGAAGGAAGGCAATAATGAATTCACCACACTGGATCTAGCCCGGTCTGGAGGTCCATCGAGCAGCTCTTGTCTATAAACGATCCTCACCTATCCAAGCATACCCTCTAGTACTACCACCTAGACGTTACACACTTCTTGCTACTACGTGAAGGAGAACCATTTGAGTAAGAGAAACCAAGGCATAGAGCATGTTCTAGCTTATTTGAATATTTCCACTAGTTTTCAGATACGTTACCTGACAATGCCAGTCAGAAATTCTCGATTCAAAAACCACAAAGAGTATGGATATCGCCAACTTGGTTCCCGTTCTCGCCATGGCAGGCAATCTCCGTTCTAACGGCTCGTTTATCAATTTGAAATAAACATCTTGAGCGACATGGGATAAGTGTCGAGAATAATGAATTTGAGAGATTCAACTCTGTAGAATATTGAGGCTATGGTGGGGCTCCTATAGAATAGTATGGTAGCGCTGGCACGATGGCTCCCTGCTTCGCCTAACATGAGCGAGACTAAGGATCTCGTTGCGCAACTAGTATCGTAGCAGGTTCACGTGACTTTCCTTGATAATTCCATCTCCATCATGTACCGGGTCCCAAGTTCCGACGGCCACCCGTGGCGCGACGGATCAAGCAAACAAATGCTCAATACTCGCAGTGCCCCAGTAAACTGTGCCTACCGCTTGGTGCAATACGATCACCGATGGAATGTGCGCATCGGCAGGATCATCAATCCACTTAAGCAGCGTTATTGATGTAGAATATCCGTGAACTTAGCTAGGTTTACACACTCAGTATGAGATAAATGTCGTGTTGTAGTATGAACTGCCAAGTTGAGGATGTTAGGCACGGGTCGACATATATATAGCATGCATCCTAGAGGCCTAATGTTCCCGAGCATAGTTCCACTTCAAACAAACCGAGGAAGCGCTCCGCTGCCCATTTGGTTCGCCTTGGTCAAACCTTGCCGACCCAAATGGATTTCCCGGGTCACGGAAATAAACAGGGCGCGCAGTCCGTTGGAGGGAAAAGGAGCACTGTGGACGAGTATATGATGCGGGGATCACGGCCATGGTCATGGTCAAGTCGGCACTCGGAGTGATGCAGAGTAAGAGTAGCTTCTCCCGTCTTTAATCCCATTCGGTTCTTTTACTGCTTCGAATGAAATCTTACTCAATTTCTGGGTCTCTACAGAGCAGTCTAAAGCTAAGTCGGTGCGAATCTGATTGTTCCATTCCCCGCGTCCCCTAGATCTTACACCTGCCAAAGAATACCACTTTCGAATCCGTTCACATTGCTTCGCCACCGAGACGTCCCTTAAACGAGCACTTCTATATCGCCTGCTACAAAGCCAGCTCTGGTTTGGAAGACGCAGCGATTTCTTACAAGAATGCTGTGTGAGGTCTAAGACCCGTCAATTAACAATCTATTCCAACGGGGCACGCCATTGATGACGCGGGGACAGGCTCTCTAGCCGTATTGTTGGACTGTAGCTCATATCGCTTTTATTCTAAGAGAACATCTATAAATAGCGAACCTCAGGGTAGGACTAGCCAAGGGCGACCACTTATGTCTAGCGCGCAAGGGTAGAACTGTTGCATGACAGTGCTAGCATGAATCTGACTATCTATGCACGCATAAAGCGGTCGATATGTTCATTGTGTAGCCGCGAAGATGGCACTGGGTTATCTCAGCGCCACGAATCTAAACTCTTCATCGCAGCATCAAATAATGAAATCGTACCTTTGCTAATCTACGGTCTTCCTGAGTTCTCCTCTTCTTTCCGCTCCACTGAAATGATGGGTTCGACCCCGCGCGCTGATGCTGCCCATTCTCCCGGTTCTTCTTACCAACCGACGAGCAGCCTTACGCAAGAGGCAAAGGTCTAGACTCACAGCTCGGGGTCTTGAGGGTTTCGAAGGTTTCTATCGATGATTTAGTATAGGGTTGTGCGTTGGAATAGCTCAATAACCGTCTTGCTGGGTCTACAGTGTGGTGACACCGCCGAAGTTGGTAATAAGCGAGTTCGGCTCCTTTTTACAAAATATTCCAGTTCCTCATCGTCACGGATACATCCAGGCTCTGTATAGCAAGGACCTCACAAACTGCAAGGCTCCCGTGGACATCAATTCAGCCAGTCACATCTATCCAATACAGCAGCCTCACATCACGGAGACCTTGGTTTCCTCTGGAGAGGAGATCGCTACAGAAATAAACGCTCGACACACTCTTTAACCAGGAAGAAGGGGGTTAGGCATGTCATGTAGCGAGCTCGCGAGCGGGATATTACCACCAGCTGGATATCGGGCCCAATGAGAACAATTTCGACCCATCAGACATCTTTTCTACCTGGCGTTTGACAGCGAACGAGCGGGCATTTCCGAGGTGACAAACCTTCTTCATCTCGCAATCCCCTTCTTTCTGTACTCAAAAAGGTCATCCCAAAAATCATTCGAAATATGCCGCTGCGAGTTTATAGACAGCAAGATCTTGCGTATACGTTGGCGGAAACCTAGATCGAGTCGGCGGAATACACGTTCGGGTCAGCCTCCTGTCCACTTAAGTGATTATGTCCTATCAAGGTCTAATATGAAACCCACACGGTCTTCGCTGGCCATCAGCGAAGATAACCTCCGCGGGATGATAGGCGTCACGACAGAGGTCGGCGTAGCGTTAGTTGCCATGCTGAACTGCTGCCATTGTCAAATGATGAAACGCTGTTTCGATGTAAACGAAAGATGAAACGCCACATGTCGAGGGTCAAAGAAGTAAGACGAAGCACGTGGTGGAGCGCCACACGAATGGGCGGCCGTCGCTCACAACAGGGTCTCTGGCCCTTAATGCTTCAAATTCAGTAACGCCGCCTTCGGTGAGGAGAGATCGAAAGAACCGCGAAAGCGGAATGGCGGTCCATATCGCTGGCAACTTAGGGAGCATCGATCGAGGGGCCAGGATTATCGAAGCGCCTGGCTGCGATAATTTCCGCCCTACTTTGAATCAGAGTCCTTGTACTAGAGAAGTTGAAATTTATGGCTTATGAAAGTGATGTTGGTCCGTTCTGGTGGACGCATCAAGCTATTCTTGTGAAAGCCGTGAGCTATGAGTACGAGGGGGAACAGTAACCAATTTCTCGACGATACCTCATCTACAGCTCGAAGCGACCACCCCAAACGACCGAGGACCGCCGCACCATCCAGGGCCCAAGGCAACATGTGTTATTACGTACAGTAAGCAATGAGCAACAGACACGTATGGAGGATGTTTCCCTCAATGATATCTGCCAATCTTTAGATACACTGATCGACAGTACCAGCTCAAATTACCAATCCGTAACCACACTTGGGGTATGGGTCACACATTTATTTCCATCCTCTAGCGAGACATGACGTCGCGAAGAAATCTTCGGGTAGTCTAGTACCACAACAAGGGCTTCAATATGTGCTTCTGGAAACGATACAACGTCCGGGTCCAAGAGGTTCTTTGATCCCCATGTGCTCGCAGAGTGCTTGTCCCACCTTTTCACCTCAAGTGCACTAGTATCTCAAAGAACATGCGCCTTGAATTAGCAACTTCGGTGCATCTTTAGATGAAAGATCTGAAAGTAAAGGGCCCTTGCATGACAATCTGAACGCTGTCAACTTGATATCTGGCGCCATGACGAAGGCTCAGTCCGTTTCTGATAAGAGTGCACTATGCGTACCTCTATAATATGGATTCACGACTGTGAGGATAGCCTCGAATCTGACCGGCTCCGACGACTTTACGAGCTAGGCCGTCTAAGTGATTCTGAAAATGTTATATTGCATGTAAATATGCACGTGAGTATGACGTGGCTTCCAGGCATAGATCGGTAAGGCGAGCAGGGATGAGGCGAACAAATAGAGTCGGAGATCGAATCGGCTGCGACGATGCGTCGTCCGTATCGTTAAGGTTTCGTGTCGCGTGTTTCCTTGCTTGCTTGTAGTTGATCATATAATAGTATCTATTCCTCATCAGTGTTCCGTGTAAGGGGATCCTCAGGCGAGGCAGGCGTGGGTGTAGAGTGGCCTTGGGTCGGATGGCGGGACAATCCTATCTCCCTAATGCGCCGTAGCTCTCCCTATCCACGCCAGTTGAGAACAACTTATGATTTTCGATTGATATGCTCTGATCTTGTCTCTTGGCTGGTTGTGCATTGGTTCTTCCCCCTGCGATTTCTCATTGGGTTTGGGTGGGTGGGTGGGTAACGCGAAATTGGTGACTCGTTTCGCTCCTTGCGCGCGCATCTCTAAGCCGCTGCTATACGCTTGCAGTGGTGGAGAAAGACTTCAGGCTCTTCACCACCCGTCTTGGGGCGGCACGATATCGCTGCCAATTGCGTCTCTATTAGCATATATGTACACCTGGTGGAACTATCCGTCCTCCTTCCTCGCGCAGCCCATTGAGGTCTTCGGTCACGTCTTAAGCCCGATGTGTGCGTGAGCCTGAACCCGACAGCCTCCCCTGGTTCCAGTTCTTCTACGTCCAATTAGAATCGATATATATATCTATGAGTCATCTAGAATGAGCCTTGTATTGCCTGGTTGGCCTATTAAGGTTTATCTCCACACAGGGAGACACTGCAGTAGACAAGACACTGAACTAAGTGTACTAAATACTAGGCGGGTATTCCTAACGTCGCGGCGGGGGTCTCCCGGCTCACCATTCGCGACTTTTAGTACACAAATGTCAATATCGCAAAGCCAAACCCTCTAATTTCTCCCTCTCCCACACTCGTGCTTCTAATACTGGTCGATTGAAACAGTATCATCCCCGATAAAGATCTGCGTTGCCAACCTATCTCGAAAGAAATCAGCTCTGTTAGATCTAAGTGATACGGGTGGTCAAAGTAGCGATAATTAACAAATCGCGCTGCGAGACGACGTGCTATGATATGAGCGGCCAACGTTTTGGCGACAAGTGACATATGCCGAATGTCCGAGGTGCTTCTTGGGATATCAGTGATCAACCACGCCTTCGATTAGTATGTGCTTCTACTACTCATCGCCTTTTACATTGACCCAATGGTTTCGACTCCGCCGTGCTCTTTGTAGGTGCCAAAAGAGCACACGTACATGACATAGATGATCGAATGGAATCTATGCTTTACGGCAAGTTCATGGTGGTATTGAGAAGCTGGAGCAATCGAAGGGTTCTCTGCCCATTCTCTCTGCACCCTAGAGGTAGCCACTCAGGAAAACGTCGAGTAGGATTTAGCCACCGGTAGCATCTCACGAGTTGTTGGACATAGCAAAGGACATTTCACCAAGGGACGCGAGCAGCGGCTCGTGGTTCGACACGATAGATGGTTATTTGCGTAGATGGCTGCGTAGATCTGGGTCGTGGTGAGGAATCAGAGTAGTTTAGGGATGCACATGGCTGATATGGGAAACAGTCAGCGTGGATTTGGGTACATGTCTAGGCTAGTGTGTGAGCTTGGCTGACTTCTTTGATGTAACCTGTCAATACTTGTACCCGCCGGTCGGCTGATGGTAGGATATGAGGTTAGGCGCCCCAGAACAGCATAAGTGATGCTTACTCCCTCGCATTAAGTACCTCGCATTAAATACCACAATATAAGTACGGTACATAGAGTCGATTTAGATACGCCACTCAGCCGAAAGCATCCATCAGCGAATAGTATATGATTGTAGATCGCTGCGGAAGTAGGGCGAGGTATTATCGTTCCTCATCTCCTTGCAGTCGTTGCAGTCTAGCAGCGCCGAGCGCCGATGGTGAAGACTACTTTCATGGTACTGGTAGGAAACTTAGAGCACCCGATTTCGATCTCTTGCAATCTGAGGCAGAGGTTGAATTGACCTCGATCGAAATAGAGAGTGGATTAATCTAGAGTCGGCCTCAAGGTCGACATAGAGTGTAGCGTGAGTTCCCCAATAGTACGACCGCAAGACTCTATGCGACCAACTAGTACGAGAGCATGGCCGGCTCGGCCACTAGAACCTGTGCTAGCCAGCCTGCCCCGGGTAAATCAAAGTCTAAACCGACAACAATGGTGACATATCACTTCATTTGAAGCTCTTAGCATCGGAGTCTTGATGCGCGATCTAACGACCGAAGTGCGTTGGAGATCGGCTTTGCACCCGATGGGCGGGCGAACATCGTAGCGACCGCGGCTTTTATTGCCGTTATCTACGAATAATATATATAGTCATACATGACTCTGAAATCACTCGTGACAGGCTCCTCTTGGCTCAATTTCGGTCCGTCCTAGGGTCACGACGAACGAGGATCTGCAGATGGGCCTCTCAAGTGATTTATGCGCGAGTTGTAAAGTGCTTCAGTTTGTGGGTTAATTTGACAGCGTCTCTGGGGGGTTATATAAAGCAGCACACGGAGAAAGCAAAACGTGGCGGTCGAATGAACACAAAAATACTCTGAAATGCTACGTTTGTTTCATAAACTCCATTAGAGGCGCTGCTTTCGTGGATCACCATGCGTTAGTGCTGCATTTACCCTAGATCGCTACGTAATATGCTGCTCATGACCTCCCACGGTTTGCTACGACAAGCAATAGTTCGTAGAGACACTATTGAACCTGGTGAGCGGCACCTACTGGTGGATACTCTTGGGCAAACGGACAGAGCTTATGGCGAAGATATGACGACACTCTCAGTCCGCCAGCCAGCGAACCGAGAGGATTGGGTAGAGATGTGGCCATCCTCAATGCAGATAGGAACCTGCTCCGGGATACATGTTTCATACGAAACGCTTCTGCCCCAGCCCTAAATTATAGAACATAGCGAATAACGTCAACGTGATCCACCTTCATCGATCCGTCCCTATTATTTGCGTTTGGCGAAGGTTGGACATGAGATTAGCATCGAAGAGCTCTGGTTGACAGATCGTGCTGAATCTGGAAGCTCGTCCTTCGAGTCTAGACCTGTGTCAATCGTGCTTCGAGTAAATCCATCAGACAATATATTATGATTATTTTGCTCGCCTTCTTTGCTGCCCTCTGCGCTTTCATCTCCTTTCATACTTACTGTGCGGCAGATAACTTCTCTATCTACTATGTAGAGTGTAACACGATGAATGAATCATACATTGCTCTGACTTATTTATCTTCATAGGTTTTGCACAAACTGTTTGCGTTGCTGTCTACGCGTCAAAGTGGCGAAGGACTGGTCCACAGCCTAACATTGCCAGATATTAATCTCCTGTATCATCAAGGTATCACCATGATCTTGGTTGTCAGCGGGTATCATTCGAGAGCGAGCATACGAGAAGCCCATTTAATATTGTCGAGGTAACCGCCCACTTTTCGAACGCATTAAAGGTTATAGGCCCATTGCACACACTATCTAACTTTGACTTAACACGGCTGCTAATTGGTAATTGGTAATTGGTAATTGCACTCGAGCCATCAGAAATCTATCACCGCAGTCGATCGCGATGACGTTCCTATTCAAATGCAGCAAATGCCATGCACTGCCCGCTAAATGAACATTTAATTGACATCCTTGCGACCTAAAAGTGCCCACTTGTTCGGGTCTCCTCAAGTCTCGGAGCCATTTGACAATCCATACGGATCAAGAGTCGAAGGAAACCTATAAACAGCAGCGGGTCTGATTCACTAAGCTGGAGATGCTTAGATATACATTCATTCCAGCTAACGAAACTAAGAATTCAAGGTGGAGGTGAAAATGACCCCAGGTCCCGTTTGATGGCTCCCCTATGTGGACCTCATGTCTGGTTCCGGGTATAGGGCTGACGAGCACTCCATTCTGGCCTCGTTCATATGCCGAGGGTCCCTACCTCTAAGCATCAATTTGGTTCTGCCGCCGAAGACCAGGTTAGAAGGAGTCCCACTGACGTTACGTCCATCACGGTTTATATTCGGTGCTGTATGAATTGATCGCGTCAATGCATTCGCCCAGCGCGCGCCTTTCCACAAGAGAAATCTGCTCATTCTCTCATATACCCTTTTGTTCCTATCTCCTCACATTCTTGGATCTGGCACCGGGAACAACCGTAATGGTTAACGACAGGGTAGAACTTCTTTGAACATGGAACTAGAGTCGCGACCGCATATTCAAAGGGCACTACCGGTTGATATCAGGTGCCACTGGTTGATCTATGGAATGATTCAGATGGTCAATCTTCCCCATCCCATCACCGCTGCGCTCAGTCCCAGAAGAAGATGATCTCAAGGTGGACGACGTTGACTAGGACGGCGATGCAACGAAGCAGAATGGGATCAATTGGGGTCCATAGAATTGTATTGCTACGAACAGTGGGTATTACAGGAGGCTTTCCAGAACGACAACCTTTATTCTTCACATACCGTATGTATATACGTACAACAACCGAGTATCTAGACCCAGCTTGGGTTCTGAAACAGTATAACTCGCGGAACTATATCGAGAGTGTATGCGAAACTGAGAGTTCAATATCCCCATGGTGCCGACGGAGATACTCGCTGCTGAAGCCTGTACCAGAGGGGCTGCGTAAATGGAGCATGCGACGAGTCTTGTCGACCCGTTCATTCCAAACAGTGTCGATATCTTCCAAACTCGTTCCGAGCGTCTCGGGGGCCCAGAGAAGGCAAATGACCGAGGTGACAACTGCAAAACCGCCAAAATCGAGCGTACATTCAATCACGAAGAGCAGTGGAGAACCATGAACCAAAAGTAGAAGGGAAGAGAATCAGTTACTCGGCTAGGGAGGAGGAAGAGGACCAACAGAGGAAACCCCCAAACATGAAATACGGCCCAGATGGACTCCGTTGCAGGAAAACCGGTGTGGTGAGCGCAACAATGACATTTACTAGCCAGTTTGTCGTCTGTGCGAGTGATGAGGCAGTTGCGCGTGTCCGCGAAGGTTGCATTTCCGTTGTCAGAATCTGTCCCATGTAATGAGATTACTTTCGGAAAGAAGATCCGTGGCTCTTACTTTCCCGACGACAGCCCATGTCATTGCGAATCTGTATCCACTATCAGCGTTGCCTTATAGCGATGGAGTAACCAATCATACGCAGAGACAAACACCTGGATACAGTCAGCAAAGGTTTGATAGAACGGAAAGGGCGTACATAGATCAGAGCAATGACGATCCACCGTCCCGCGTCCTGCTTCACGTAGCCACTCGCGTACATGGCACCGATGACGGTCATACAGAAGCCCATGACGAGACCACCGATAATCCAGCACGGTCGACGTCCCCATTTGTCAATCAACCAGAACTGAGAGGGGATTGTGGCGACAAAGTTGACGATACCGGAGATCCCAGAAGCCAGGAATGACGCCTTTCGTGAGCCGAGGCCTATTCACGAGTGAATATGCGAGTGACAATGTGAGGTGGAGCGAAAGGAGAGGAATGCAGAGGAGACGCACCAGCCTGAGCGAACAAGATGGGCGCATAGAACAAAACTCCATCGATTCCAGAGAGTTGTTGTAATCCCATCAGCTGTAGGAGCAGTTAGCCGAGTGCATAAAGTCACGAATGGATATACATACCAACATACCAAACAATGTCCTCTCTTTTCGGCCTTTTCCAAACGCGTCTGCAACAGCAGCAACATGCTCATTTTCCTTGATCGAGCTTAGTGCCGCACCAACGGGCGACGGCGCATATCTCTTTCCTGAAGTCACTTCTTCCGCCTGTCGTTGGGACGCAAGGGACGACTTGAGCATACGCCGTCGATGCAATTCATCATGATACTCCCGTTCCCTTTGGAGGGCGTCCTGAATCTTTTCGCGTTGCCTATCCCCGCCTTCGGGATCGAATACCGCAATCACACGCCAGGCCTCTTCCTCTCTCCCCTTTGCCGCCAACCATCTAGGAGAATGTGGAATGAGTGGTGTGCCTACTGCGAGAAGACAGCAGCAAATGCCCTGAATGATGAACGGGATTCTGAAGGAAAAAGTCGAGGGGAGGGATACGGAGAAGTAGCAGGTAAAGTAGCCAACAATGATGCCAATGGTGATAAGGAGCTGAAGGGTGCAAGCTGTCTTGCCGCGGACAGCTGGCGGGGAGATTTCTACGAGATAAACTGCCGGCTATCAATCTCCTTCTCGCAAATCGAGGTATAAAATGAATACCTGAGATCGTGTTGATGAACAACCCCTCTCCAGCTGAACAGCCTGTGAGAAAGAGGATAGCTGAAAGATAGAATCTCACCGCCAGCGAGGATCCGACCGAGTATGAGCATCCACAATTTGATCGCAGCAGCCTCGACGAAGCATCCCACTGCACCGATAATTGCGCCGATCATAATAGTTCTTTTACGACTCAGTCGATCTGATACGGATCCCGAGGCAGCAGAGGTAAGAGCGGCAGCCATCAGGATCTACCTCATTTAGTATGCCTTTACATGGTCAAAAAGATGAGAATCCAACTAACCGTGGCGACGAGTGTGCCTTGGATCGTCGAATTCTTTGCTTCTGGAAAGGTGTGCAAAAACTGAGCATTACGGTCACAGGTCCAATGAGACGTGAATGTATGTCAATCCAGTGTTGAACTTGGAGTACGTGAAAATGGACATATCTGTATCCATTCCCCAGAAGAAGCCACCGAGCGAGACAAATGTTGCGAGCGAGTTGATCGTCCAGGGGATTCCCATCCTCGGAGAGTCAAGAAGGTGGTCACCGAGTGCTCAGCTCGTGCGTGTTTATAGCTCGTCGTATAACCACAAGTCAGCAGACCACACACGGGTGGATTCGGGGTACCGATGACTAAAACGCGCGTCTAATACGGGCCGAAGGTTGCTGTTCGCTTCAACTATACGCCAGAAGTCTAATTCTATCTTGAAGCCCGTCAATGATAGCCCTTTGAAGGAAGATAAGGACTAACTCTAATCAGTTTTCGCGGGGGACCAGGCCTCAATCGCACCCTCGACGGCTTTCTTATCCCATCTCCCACGTGCAATCGTCTTTCCGTCGAGATGGAGAACGGGAATGTCGTATACGTATCGCTTTTTCCACTTTTCTTGGCCTGGTGCATGAATATCGATGGTTTCGAGTGTAAATGAGCGCTATT
Organism: Serendipita indica DSM 11827; assembly: GCA_910890315.1. NCBI lineage: Eukaryota > Fungi > Basidiomycota > Agaricomycetes > Sebacinales > Serendipitaceae > Serendipita > Serendipita indica. Next base: position 94,999 of record CAJVGD010000045.1, read on the forward strand.
GTATCATGTAAGCATCCAGTGGTGCCCGAGTGACCATAATGGAGTAAGTCAAATCATAAAGCGCCGAGATGGAAAGACGAACCCGTGTTTGAATATCCTTAAGTATCTCTTTTGCCGTCTGTGGGACAATTATTGGCAGAAATGATCGAGCAAAAGACGCACGTCGCACAACGAACACGTTGGACCACTGAACAAGGTCAACGACGGCACACGACCCGTCGAGCTCATCATCCTCGTACAGCTCATTCCTATTGTGAAAGCAGGTTGCATTCGCAAAATGGCTAACGACATGGTAGAAAACAACTCGTACATCAAATAAGAATCATCCCCCTCCATCCACCGGTCGAGCTGTCTATTTGCGCCTCTCGACTGCCGTCTTGAATGTCACATACGGTCTCAGCACGACCACTCCCTCGGCGACTCCTGCCTCTTCAACGTCGTCAATGACCGCCTGGACACTCTTGTACGCCTCTGGTCGCTCTTGCACAAGCAAGTCTGGATCCGTACATACGACGTACGAGTCTAGCGCTGTGGTCCGTAGTTGATCTGCCGTCCCTCGTCGAAGCGATGGTGCGTTGCGCGGGTGCAGACGACCTGCGCCGTGCGGCAAGGAGTATGCATTCTGCTTTCCATCTCCCATCGGTTGCACTATCCAGCTAAAGTCGCCTCGGCTTCCCGGACACGGCACGAAACCTCTGTCAGCGGGTGCTGCGCCTTTGCGGTGAAGATAGGCGTCGACGAATGCCCCGTCGTGTTCGTATCCGGTCAAAGTGACAGAGTTGTGAGTGACATCGAGAATCTTCTCGAGCTCCGATAGGTAATCTTTGTAGTTGGGTTCTGCCGTGTCTTTCGCTTCCTTTTCGTCTTCTCCTTGCTCGTCACTGTCACTCCCACGCCCTCCAAAGATGCAAGCCTTGATTCGATGCGCCACTAAATCACGATTCGCCCTTGCCCACAGCACTGCATGATCATGTCTTGCCAGATATACTCGTCGCTCCTCCTCCTCAATCAAGTAAGGATTGGCATTCGAGCGTGTATAGTCACGAAGAATGCTCGCCCCTAGACCACGCGAGCCAGTGTGGACTGCTCCTCGTTAGATGAGATGTTGGGGACGCTGGCGCGACGTACCCAGCACATACAGTCTCCCTTCATACACCCCCATCGAGTCGCACGCCTCTTGATCTACAATGCGCTCGACACTCACAATCTCTGCAAAATGGTTCCCGCCACCAACAGTACCCAGGCTGGAGTCGAATTCGTCTTCCTCGTCACCTTTTATACCGTAAATGCTTAACCACCGCTTTGCGTCACCCTCCCACGGCTCATCTAAGCGTCCTTTGAGTAATTTGCTCGCCAGCTTTTGAGGTGTGAGGTGCGCTGGTGTTGCACCGAGTGGATAGAGCGATATACCACAGCCAATGTCGCTGCCTATGAGCGCTGGATAGATTCCTTGCGCGAAAATGGCGCAACCAATTGGGAACCGGTCGCCCTTGTGCAAGTCGGGCATCCCAACGACCGAACTGAGCATACGTAAGTGATGCACACTCGCATGAATCAAAGAACGTACTAGACCCCCTGTAAGCTCTTGAGCGCCTCCATCTGCTTCACTGCGTCCTCGTGAACAAAGCTCTGATGTGCGATTACGCTGCTCTCCGCGACGATGCCATCTGCACGCAGTTTCTTATTTGGCGGGCCGATATAACTCTCTCCTTTGCTCACGAGCACTTCGTCTTCCTCATCTGGGAGCGATGCGAAATCCTCGAGCTCGGCGCCACCACGGCGATAGACAATGTAGAGGTATTTGTTGTGAAACTTGTTCCGTGCTTGGAGTAGAATGTGGTCGCGGACGTTATAGACGTCGACGTCGTCTGGCTGTGGAAGAGGAACAAGCACAGTGATGCGTTTGGTTTGGTTTGCGTTGAGGATAATCGTGATCCGTCGATTCGGCATCTTGTGCGATCAAAAGGCGAAAGGTTAAAGTAAAGTCTGGAGAACGAAATGCAAGTGCTACATATATGCGCTGTAGACGCCGAGTCCAAGGTTGACTCACCGGACCCGTCATTCGTCTGGGATTGACTCGAGCTGGACCTGCTCATTCTATTGGACTCTTTTTCCCTACACAACTCAAACTATACCAGCACAACGTCTCATCCAGAGGACTATGTCTTCTCTAGAAACATGCATCGTAATTTGGAGATGATCTACAGCCCATACTCGCCACGAAAAGGCAACCGGAACTCATCTCCGACTTGATTTGCTCCTATTCGCATGAAATAAGTTCAAATCAGACCAAGAGCGTGCAAAATCTCCAGCATGCAAACTCTAGGAAGGATGCGCCGACCAGAGACATCCAGCCAATAACTGAGACAATTTGACCACAAACAAATTGAAGTAGGATGATCGAATATTACACGTTAAAAATAATAGGCCCTGGTTTCATTCGACTTCTCCCAGAGTGACCTGCAAAGCTAAGGGGAAACCGACCGTTGTCAGAGGCAAGGCCGCAGTGGTGGTGATTACTGTTGATTCCCTTTTGCTGTATGAAAATTCTGGATTGCTTGCATAACAGGGCCGGGCTGTTGCTGACCTGCCCCTGTTCCACGTTGACCTGCTCCGGATCTATGAGGCTGCCTCGCCTGCTTTAGTTATTCCTGCTGTTTTTGCGCTCCGCTTCGGCCCTTCTCCTCTCTTCGGCCCTTTCTCGTTCTCTTCTCGCTTTCTCCCCTTTTCCCTCTTGATTGCTTCGTTGGCTGCAGCCCTCATTTTGTTTACTTCCTCTTGTCTCTTGGCTGTATCCCATTAGTTTTCTTATCTCTTTGGGCAGTCTGAGCGATTTGAAGGGTTCCTGTGAGCGCATTCCCCCCTTGATTTGCGATAAGATTCCCCAAGGCTCATCCTGCTGGAATGGGAGTACAGGGCGTGTAGCTCGGTGAGGAAGGAGTCCAAGGGGCATGTAGACCGACACGGTACCTGTAGCTCGGTGAAGGAGGAGCCCAAGGGGCAAGGACTCCAACCGAGGCTACGGCTGACTATGTACATGACTGTCTACTACATCATTATCGAGTCACAACAACAGAGCGATCCTCTCCCAGTCGCCCTGTGAGGAGGGGCAGTCCCTTCTAGGCAGCGAGGAGTCAGAAATCTCGCACTAATGTACATATACATAATTCATACTCACTTATATGATCTCACTGTAGGTGGATCGTACCTTTCCTCTTCAATGGGCAAGTCAACCTATCGATCCGAACAATTTTGCGTTGCACTGTCTAATATACAGCTAATATGTCGAGGATAGGCAAACGAATCCTAGCTGACATCGCTAGACGCCTAGACTCGCAGATAATCTGTGTCAGAGGCTAGACCGGAGAACAATGATTAGCTGTGCATTGTCGGCATCCAAGAGCATTTTCGCACAAATAAAATCCTCTGAAATGCTACTTTCTCCATTCTCATTGTTCCCGAGAGTCGGCTGAGCGCCTCGACTTCTCATGAGCCAGGAGTAACTTAAGAAAGGGGAGAGGTGAATGAAGGGATGAAGCAATAAAGAGTTGTAGTTCTGGCTATGAACTGTCACGAGTGATATACACGTGTTGGACACAAGCGTTTCGGACATATGGCGATCCGGTGTAGGTTGGAAAACATTGACGACAGTGGTGTCTTGAGCGATCTCGACGAACGACAATTCTGCGGACTGTATACTCTACGTGTCACGCTGGAGCACGGAGTTGCACCACCAGACTCGAGATTCGTGTCCTCGAGGCACGCGTGTGATCTAACCCCTCAGCTCGAGCAACTACGTCAGGTCTCAACTTCAGAAGTCGGACAAGAGGCCAAAATGTCTGCTTCTGAAGACGATTGGGAGGGTTTAAATAATTGGAACCATGAGGGATGTGTGCGGGAGACTAGAGGTATAGGGTGAGGGCACTAGCTGTTGCCAGTGCCTCAAGTTCGGTGGCTGTCGAACATCCCTGTTGTGTTATGCCGTTCCTGACATGAACTTCACACTTAAATCTTCTCACTGGCATCAGTATACCGTTTCTGTATCTATCGAACATGGTCCGATCGCTTCTGCACAAGGCTCATTGCTCCTTGAAGTGGACCTCTCTCAAACCAATTTCGGGTTTAGTTGGCGTTATTGGGATGGTGTCTGGATGCTCTGCACTCCCAAACTGGAGAAGATCCTGCCTTCCCTCTCTGTCCGTAGCCCAAGCGTTGACGGAGGTGGCTCGGGTGATTCGTCTTGAGGAGACCGCTGAATATATCCGAAGGAGATATTCACTTGAAATTTGGTGTCAGGGGTGTCATGAATAGATAACAAGAGTTTAAAACCATTTTATACCATTTATGTCGACTCAACGGCTAGGCCTCTTACTAGCTCTAGAGACTCCCATTCGGTCAAAAGAAGGTAGCCGGAATATAAGAGAGACTCTCCGCCCTGAAAACGGGCGTCTAACTCAGGAAGAAACGGCCCTTGGCTTCGACTGACCAGTCGCGCTTATACGCGCCTAATCTTTGGACCTTCCAACATCCGGCTCATGTTTACGACACCTTTTATACTTTTTGTTATACTTTATTTCCTCTCTAACCTGGGATGGTGCCAGAATCTCGTTCTCAATGGCGATTTTGAGCTCGGAACTGGTGCTTCGCCCGCGAATTGGTCCGTGGAAGGTGAGCATGCATCTCCGGGATCCCGATTTCATTACTCATGTTCACCTTACATAATGATAAACTCACTGAACATAGGCACATACCAGATTGTCACCGGCCAGAACAATTCTCGACACGCCGTCGCGATTGGCGGTCTCAAACCCGCAAGGGCGGGGACGCTCGTCCAGGCTATCACCACGTCACCCAATGTCACCTATGAGCTCTCCTTTTGGGCCGCGTATGACGATGCGTACGCACACTTGCACGGCGGTGGCCGAATGATCCAAGTCCACTTCGGCCAAGGTATTTGGGAAGTCAATCCCGTTGACGAGAATTGGGTGAAATATGTCGTCAGCGCCAAAGGCAAGGGCGAGGGGGATGCAGTCGCCTTTGTGGTTTACGACTTGGATCAAGCGAGGTTTGTGATTGACAGTGTCAGCCTTGTTCCAGCGTACGTATCTGTTTTACACGGCTGTTCCGTCCCCTGATACATGCTGTTAGTGCGTCTTCAAATGCGACGACCACGAATGCGACCTCATTATCGCCGCCTACTATCACTCCCACACCGACATTCGCAACGTCGGTATCGAGTGCATCTGTAGCATTAGTATCCTTGATTCCCATCACTACTAGTGGAGCAAGTCTCGTCAATGGGACAGCGACCAGCTTTGCGACGACCACCGTCTTTGTCGACTCGCCCCTCCCAACTCAATCGTCTGCAGCTCCCTCCAAGACACTAGATTGGAAGGCGATTGTTGGAATCACATGCGGTACAATCACAGTTGTTGCAGTTGCGAGTACGCTATTATATTGTTTCTGTAGACGATAGTCCCGTATAATGCGATCCACGACATAATGATATAGTCTGAAATCATCAGCAAGTTGTCATTTTGAGCCGGAAAACGTACCCCAAGTTAAGCCATATCCATTGGCTCGCCATAGAATTCTTCGCCCTCTTCGCCCTCGTCTGATGAGTCTGCACCTTCCTCCATTGCGTCGCGCTCCCGCTGAGCACGGTGTTCGGCCATAATTTGCTCCCGCAAAGCTAGCTTTCCCTCGAGGTCGGCCGTCATCTTGGCCACAGCATTGATAAAGCGCGTCTACGCAGATGATCTCAGTCACCATCCGAGAAAATAACTGAACACAAAACGCACCTTGAGAGCCACATTGGTAACCTTGGCAATATCTTCATTCTTTTTCGCAATTGCCGTCTCGAGCTGCCGAATTTCATCGTCGACGAGCTTTTTGGCGCCACTATACTCTTCGTCATCATCGTCTTCATCTTCTCCAGAGTCACTCCCACTCCCACTCCCGCTACCACTTCCTTCGCCATCGCTTCCTCCTTCACTCGCCTCTTCTTCTTCTTCCTCTTCTTCCTCTTCCTCTGACGCTTCACGGAGTGCGTCCGCTATGGCTGCAGCGAAAATCTCGTCATCGTTTTCCTCTTTCACATCACCCGCATCAGAGGCATTCTCGTCGGGTGTCGCTGGAGGGAAGACTTGGGCAATGTACTCCGAGTCGGACAAGTCCTCTGCAGCGTCTTCAATCACACGTTCCTCGACACGCGAGCAATTCTTTTCTTCAGCCAGCAGACGTGCGACTTCGTTTTCGACAGTCTCAATTGCCTTTGCGCGAATCGTCAGGCGCAAGCAAACGGAGAAAAGAGGCGACAATACCTGTCTATTGAGTCGCTTTCGGAAGCGTCGTTTGCGGACGTGGCGCAGTGGAGGTGTCATACCGTGCGGCCAAACGAATTCGTTGGCGTTGAACGCCCTTTTCTGCGCGAGCAGCGCGTCTTCGTTGGGAAGTGTTGCCTCATCTACAACGAGCATCTATCATATTGTCAGAAACGTTTGTTTGACCTAATTGAAAGCCTACCTGGCAGATGTCGGCGACCTTGAACATGTGCTTGTTGTCGAGCGTCTTGGATGATTCGACAATACTGGGCATGTCGACCAATTTAGCAGGATGAAGTGAGTCTCCGATATGAAATACAGCTCTTCTAGGATCTAGACGCTTATGAATAACCGTACAATTTGACATTGGCAACCCACTTCACCTTTAAACTTGAACCAGATATCTGGTGCAGTGCCACGTTTGCTAGCAATCTCTCGAAGCCTATCACAGTCTTTTCCAGGCGGCATCTTGAGAATAAACTGCTCTTCAAACACCAACTCTTCATCTTCCGAGTCCAAATCGCGATCATACGGGCCCAAAAAGCTCTGACGTCTCCCATCTGCCCCTTCGCTGACTTTAAGCTTGAGTTTGGGCATCCATTTGGGCCTATTCGCAAACGCCGTCCCGGAGCGCGTTGTTCTGTCGCCAGGGGCTCCCTCACCTCCACCATTCCCGCCCGTAGACGATGGAGTGAGATAATCTGGGAGATATTCATCGGTAGGCGATGGAGGTTCAGCGAAAGAGGTGCCAGTCGCTGCGCGCTTTCGTAATGAGCGGCCACCTGTGGTTGTCGCTTGTTCTGACGCGTCTGGAAGAGGTGTAGGAGGTGCTTGTAAGCCTTGGGATGTAGCTGGAGCGGCGACGGCCGCTGATGATGAAGGCTGGTCGGACATGGTCAACGCTCAAGAAGTGATCCACCGTCACCAGTCAATAATTCACTCGGGACAATTCCCTTGTAGAGCATGATGAATCCGAGAATGGATATATATTTGTGATACGCTGAGTCATATGGAAGGACAATGATTAGAAGAGCATCGCTGTAAGCCCGAGGAGACCAGCTGCACTCCATGCTGCTCCAATCCTCTCAACGTTGGCAAACCCAGCACCTGGAGTAGATGTAGTGGTAGCACCTGTAGAGGTTGCTGACGCCTGGCCGGTATGCGACCCCGTGTGCGATCCAGTCACGGAGCCATGCGTATCCGTCGTTCCGGAACCAGAGCTCGTGGGAGGTGCTTGTCCTTGAGCAACAGCCTGGAAGGTTGCCAGGTTATTTCCTGGGTTGACCGCAAAGACCTACAAGTATGAGACGAAAGCTTGACTCTCGGGACCGGAGAAGCGTACCATTCCGACTCGACAATGATTTCCAACATCGCAATATACCCATGTGGGCTCGGTCGAGTTGATAGTAATCTGGAATGACCCACTCGTCACCCTATAGGTATCCTGAATCAGTAGACGGCAGCGAAAAGTAGAAAGAGAATTCGCACTGTCCAGAGTCAAAGCCACCCTCCTTTCGAACGCATGGATTTGCAAGTGTGCTCTCTACAGCCGAGTGAAAGCTGGAGAACTGGAATGTGACCGTATCACCAACGACGGCGTCGGAGACATGGTCGGGCACAAACGTGTTTGCCCCGTTTTCGCCGACTGCGACATCATAGTTCTTTGCACCGACGAGCGAAATCCCAACAAAGACAGAGGCGACGTATTTTGCGAGCATTTTCTAGTATTTACCTACGAGTCGTGGTCGGGGAAGAGTTTCGCACGGCTCGACCTGAGAAGATGGATGAGACAATGCCAAGAGACGAGCCCCACATGAAACCCCGATAAACTCCGCTAGTCTCGGCATTCAAAGCGTATGAGTCTCTATGTGGATGGAATTCAACGAACCAAGTCTTTAGGATCCCAAAGTCCAAAGGACAAATCAATTGGGCGTCGCTTAGTACTGATTTCCACCGCCGTTGGACCAAGATAATCAAGTTTAAAACGAAGCCTATGACTAAATTCCCTGGAGATCAACAGAAGCAATATTAGCACCGGGCAGCAAAAGCCCAATTAATCGCCAGGAACACTCAAGAGGGTCAGTCGACGCACCCAATATGTTTCCATTATGCTATATCGGGCTCTCTGCGCGTTAAGCAAAGAGCCAACACAAATGTTCGCCTGGTCAATTCCAACTTGGACCCAGCGTCTGCCGCGTTGAAAAGTCATGGCCACCATAAACTACAGAGAGTGCGCCCACCTTCATATACATCATGTAGTATGACTCGTTGACTGATAATGATACGTATAGCACTCAGTGCCGCGATATCTTGCAGACGCTCAAGGATCATGTGAACAAGACTCGGTAGGTCGTGATTTCGTACCATTCTCAACCCAGATTTCCTTTAATTATATCATCTACTGCATTTGTCGCGCTTTCTGTGGTATCTGGCCCGAGACTGACATCTGGCGTTGTGGCCCCAGCACGCCGTTTGACGAATCAATACCAGCGTATGAGAGACAAATGCTTATGAGAAAGATGGACGAACAAACAAGACTCATCAAGCAAGCCATGTCCTCACTCTTGTCTGGGATTGGCAACGATCGCAACTGGGTATGCCACCCTCGAGAACTAGTCATCATCTGACATAATTTGGTCAGTTTGCTCCAATCTCCATGCTAATGGACGATATCCTCATCGAGATATGGATGTTGCTCCCCCTCCGGGACCGCATCTCCGCCGCCCAAGTTTGTCAACGTTGGAGGGTCGTGGCGCTCGATACCAAGTCGTTATGGACAGAGATCAATATCGAAGTCTTTAGTAGTCGCAAAATAACCGCGCTGCTCGAGCGCAGTGGTCATTCGCCGCTCACCATTACCGCTGGAAACAAAAAGCTCGATAAATGGTGTCTGAACAACATGGTACCTCCATACCCGACTCCTCGTCCATCAGGCCTCTTCGGCCAGCCACCAATGCCGCCGCCCGGACAAATGCGGCCTCCAGTCGATCGAACCAATCTCAAAGCCTACTTTTTCCACCAATTCACCTTCGACAAGATCATTGGACGAGCTGAGCGACTCGAGGCGGCGGTCGGCGTCGATAAAAGTCACTATGTGACATACCGAACGCTCAAGACGCCCATGCCATATCTCAAGAGCCTTGTCCTCCGAGAGGATACACGAGTCAACCCGTGGGGAGCTGGGTCCATTTCAGCCAATCAGGAAAAGTATCGCAAGTATAGGGAGATGCCAGACATCTTCTTTGGTGGCGTGACGCCCCAATTGCGAGAGGTATCCTTTACGCTCATTCATGCGCCATGGAACGACCCCATCTATCGCGATCTCACCCGGCTCAAACTCTCCACGACAAGGACGCGTGCAAAACCGAGCGAGATGCTTCGGTTGTTGGCCAATTGTCCACAGCTCGTCTACCTTGGCATTCATGAGACTATGTCACCCATTGTACAAAATCACCTCCCCAATCTTGGGGAAACGCCAATCTATTTAGACCCCACAGAGGAGATGGACATGGTCTTTTTAAACCATCTCAAACGATTCAACCTCGAAGAATCGGACGCTGCCGTCTTCCCCAAGCTAATGTCTAGAATCCGCGCGCCAGTTCTTGAAAACCCAATGTTACTTATACCCGACACATCGTGTTTGATGGATTATCGCGATGGAGGGAAGCCATACGAAGCATTGAGACTTTCCTTTTCTCAGACGACTGGGCTCCAGATTACCGGTAATCATGGCCAGCTCAACGTGTCTGGAGTCGGCAACAGGCGAGCCAAATCGCCTCGTTTTGCAAGAGAGGATGGGTGGAGTGTCTGTTGCCGACCACGAACGCGTACGTGTTTCACACCGATGCAAGGTCTCGTACTCATACTCACTCAGGTGTCATCCCCACCCTACCCGCGTACGCCAATGGCAATACGACAAACGCAGCGTGGAATCCAGTGGCACAACTTCACCCTTCGAGCGGCATCAACCCATTGTGCGACTTGCTCCAGTTTTTGCATGTCATGGAACGCACCGGGGTCGTGTACTCGCAGATTGAAAAGTTGAGTATTGCAGGCACCATGGATGGTACAGTATACCGAAGCGTATTTTCGCGATGCTTCAACCTCAAGGCGCTCGTCGTGTCGACGGCAGGAGGCCTCAACGTGCTCAAGGAATATATGCAAGATCGACATTGCCCATCTCTGGCCTGGCTTCACCTCGAGCGGTACTCTGAACCAGCGAACGAGTTGGCGGACTGGCTTGAACTCCGCAAGCAGAGTGGACACCCTCTCCGACGTGTGATCGTGAGTGTACACACGATATTACATCCGCCCAATGGGAATGCGAATTGGAATTTCGCTCCAGTGGCGCAGGAATCGAGCACGCTTGATGCCGAGACGAAGCGGCGGATCGAAGCGGCGCTCGAGCCCGGTTTACCTGGGCGTACTCAACGATTCGAGTGGCGGACGGCGAGACCGTTTATTAGCCCGAATATCTACGATTTGGCGAGTCAATGGGATGAAGAAGAAGAGGAGCGAGCAGAGTTTGAAAAGATGGCTACTCAAGTTGGGTTGACGGGGGAGAGTATGCGGTCTGTCCTCGATTTGACGACGCGAGGTGGTGAAGCTATGGATATTGTTGATGAATATCCTACGCCGACGTTGTTGCCCCTCAATACGGACGTATCAGAGGAGGAAGGCATTCATACGAGCATTGGATCACCTGTGAGTCCAGAGACGCCGATACCGCCCCTGAATCTGGGCAATATGATGCCCATGTACGGGCAGACGATGACCGACTTTGATGAAGATGAAGAGTGGGACTTTGGCTTTGGGCCGTCGATGTGGTTGTAGACAATTGCTGTAGCTGTATCCTGTATGAAATTCCATTTACACTCTATAATTTTTTTTTCATTAGTAATATGAGCGAAGTACCCCGTGCCTTGGACCCGGCTCTGTCAGCCGGACAAGTGTGGAGAGGGCGGGCCGCTGATACAAAGGGTCGCATAAACGATCTCGACTGTGCAAGACGGCGAATGCGACGAGGGTTGATGAGCTTCAGACGATGAAGAAGAGCAGCTGGACAAACTTCTGGCGTGGATTTTCCGTATGTATGGGATGAAATTTGATAGTCGAAAGGATCCGAGAGTATAGGAAGAATATAGGTAGGTACAAAGTGTATTTTTGGGGGAATTTTATAGATAGCTAAACGTCGGACTTTCTTGGTGGACAGGGCGCATGGGCCCGGGCCGAGGACGGAGTTGGGACGGAGTGTGGACCCGTCGAATTGGATGGAGAACACGCTCTCAACCCAAGGTTAAAAAGCACGCCGTCTTCCAGTTGGGAGCTTTTGAGAAGACCACTTGGACTCGTCGTCCTTTGCCGCTCCTTGGACTCTTCCTCGTCCGTCCACCCCGTCGAAATCATCTTTCAACTCTCAGTCAAGTAGATAATTTTTTCTACAATGCCCACTGCAAACGGCACACACGTCTCCCGCCCTCTGAAGCCTGGCGTTTTCGCCCCCATTCCTACCTTTTTCCTCGAGGGCTCCCAGGACATTGGTACGTTGTCTCCCTCGTGTTTACTGGCTTCCTAGGATCTCAACGCTAATCGCTTGTCCTCGTGCGCTTCTTATATCATCTAATCGCACCATTCCTCCGCAAATTTACGACGTGTGGACGCCACTATTAGACATTCCAACCCTCAAGAAGCATGTCGCCCATGTCGGCTCGGCTGGAGTCGGAATCGTCATGTGTGGCTCTATGGGCGAGGCCCACCATTTGACTGCAGACGAACGGATTCAAGTCGTCAAAGCTGCTCGTGAAGCACTCGACGAGGCTGGACTCACTACAGTGCCCATTATCGCCGGTACAGGAGCTGGCTCGACAAGGGAGACAATCAAGTTGAGCAAGGACGCTGCTCAGGCTGGTGCAGACTATACCATTGTCATTCCCTCGGGTTATTTCGCTGGTGCACTCGCCAATGATCGACTGGCCATCAAGACTTTCTTCAAAGAAGTCGCCGAGGGAAGCCCGTTACCCGTCATGGTCTACAATTGTACGTGCGCATCTCTTAATTCTTGATTGCATAGAGAAGGATTAAAACGACACCCCCCCATCGATTAGATCCTGGCGCCTCTGGAGGTATCGACATGGATTCCGACTTGATTGAGGAAATGGCGGCGGAGATTCCAAACCTCTGCGGGGTCAAACTCACATGCGGAAATGTCGGCAAACTCACGCGTATCGCCGCGACAGTTTCGATTCCCTCGTTTGCAAAGGAGCACCCGCGGAAGAACAAGGATGCTCCGTACGTCTTCTTTTCTTTCGACTCTCCAAGTAACAAAATCCCTCTGAAACACGATGTGTAGCTTCCTCGTTCTCGGTGGATTCATCGACTTTTTGCTCCCGTCCTTGTACGCAAATGCCCATGGAGCCATTACCGGTCTTGCCAACTTGTACCCGCACACCATTGCTGCACTCTGGAATGCATCTCTTGCGACGCTTCCAACCGCTACTGGTCACGCATCCGACGCTGTCCAACGCCTCGAGCAAGCACAGCACCTGCAGGGGATTGTCGCGCGTGCCGATAGAACCATTGCGGTCTCGGGCATTGCAGGAACCAAGTGGCTATTGGAGAGGAAGCACGGCTACGGTGGTGTATGCCGACGTCCGCTCGGACCGCTGCCGGCGTCTGTAGGCGAGGTTCTCGCGAAGCACAAGCACGTTGTCGATATCTCCCAAGTCGAGAGCGAGTTGGAAAAGGCGCACAAGACCAAACCTTACTCTTCGACCCCGGCTGTGATCAAAGCGACGAATGGTGTCCAGAATGGTGTGCCGGTAAGCAGTAGCCAAGAAAGCTCGTCCACTCCTACATCTTCACTCTCGCCTGCTACGCCCTCGACGAGTGCTGAGAACGATCAGTCATCGGTCACGGGAAAGAAGAAGAGCCATTCGCGCTCAGGTTCCCTTTCGAATAGCGTCCGGTCGCTGTTTGGTTCGATGAAGCGCAAAAAGGCGACGGTGGCATGATCCGTCTTCCCTTCCTCGTTGATTCCCCTTCCAGCACCACGCACGCCATCATGTTCCTTCTTTTTTTGGTCTCTGTGCAATACAACCGTGTTTACCTCATATTTCAGGTCCTGACAACTGCGTGACGTGGATATGATCGCGTTCTAGTGGAGGCTCGGGTAGAGCTATTACTCCGACATGTGTCCATTTGAAGTGTCGAGAGTCTCGTGAATATTACGTGTTGCAGCGATTGAAGCGCTTTGTTTGAAAGAGGACGAATAGAAGTGTCGTTTTGGTATACCATGGATTGTGAAATGGCAGCTATTCGCCGTCTGGACTTTCGCGGGGGAAAGATTGAAAGCTGGCTCCCGTCGGGCGTTGCTGTCCGTCCCGGGACGACTTTTCCCGTTGTATCTGCCAAGACTTTTGTTTTTTGATCGGTTTCAAAGTGTACAAAACCATGGTCGGTCTTCCTCTCTGCTCAGATGAGATCGTGGCGCGGGTGCAGGGTGGCGACTTGCTTTTTGGTTCCGACCGCCCGAGCCGTTTGGACTGCTCGCGTCGCTTTCTCTTCTTCTATTCGCCATTTTCTTTTTCCAGTTTATTTTCTTTTTATTTTATACCCTATCTATCTGCAACGACAATCATACGACGCGCTTTCATACCTAGTACAATACCTCGATGCCAGGAATTCAAAGGTACGTATCGGATAGAGCCGACTAGTCTCTGGCTAATGACATTTGGGAATAGATATGTGATAGAGGAACGGCAAGATGCATTCCCTTCTGGCACCTTTGAACAATTTGGAAACTTGCCTCGATTTCCAAACCAGGGCATCCAGCAGCCAATCCAGGCATCATCTCAACGAGAAACTAGATCTCCTACAAGCTCTCCACCGGCATCAAGCTCTCGTTCAACCTCTAGTTCGTCTGTACCGGTTGCGCCACCTCCAGCGACGCTGCCTGAAGAGACACCATCATCACGAAGTGAGGTGCCGTCTACAACTCAGAGTACCTCGACGAGCTCGGTGACGGTATCGTCTACTACGTCCACTGCGTCCACCAGCACGGTTCTGTCCACGACGAGCGTACGAGTCACGACGTCGCGGCCGTCCGCTACGAGTGTTCAGACGTCTACGATATTTACAAGGACCACGACTATGTACATCCAAGAACCTCCAATACCCTCCTCGAATCCCAGCACCGACTCGAGTAGTGTCGATCCAACGCCGTCACCGACTCACCTCTCTCCGACCGCAATAGCCCTCCTCATCACACTTGGTGCATTTTTCTTCCTCCTCATTTCCATTGGGGTCTTCCGCAGTGTGCATACGTGCATCCGCAGACGTCAACGGGAGAAGCATGACGACTCATTCCAGAGCTCAATGCACTCGGAAAAGGACGGGCCGAAGGAAACTTCTGGTAGGCTGGGTGTTGGTCACAAGTCAAAATCTTTGTTCTCCAAGAGCCCGAGCTCAATCTTTGGCGGCAAGGAGCGCACCGGGTTGACGCCGAATCCGAGTTGGACGACGTTTCCTGAAGCCATGTCTCCCGGCATCATTCCATCACGGTATCCCCTAGGATTGGTCGTGCCACCTACGACTGTCTTGTTTCCCCAGTTGCCCTCTGGAGGTCCAATCGGACTCGGAGTCACGACAAAGGTGGAGGATGCTACTCCGAGTTCTCATCCGCAGCAAACATTTGCACCTCCTACAATCACCATCACCTCGAGCAGCCCTCGTCAGTCTTCTCAGCCGTCAGGAGAGAATCCTCGCGACATATCTCCCTCGAATTCTCTCAACTCGGCCAGTGTGTATGAGCATCCCGTTTACGGTGCCCAGCTTGTCAAGCCGCCCAAGCTAAGATTAGCAAACGCGGACGCCGGAGGCCCCTCGTCTGACTGCGAGAGTGGAACGAGGAATAGCGGTTGGAGTAGCTGGGACGATAATGTTGGCATTGAGCTGGGCGTCAAGATGGATCGAAAGGTATGCCTTCTTTTCACAGAAAACTCTGTGAGAACTCACCGTTTCATAGCTTGCTGGCTCTCGTCGGGCTAACATGTACAAATCCAAGACTGCTCCGTCGCCACTTCGTCGTCAGCAACGCCTCGAACCAGTCAAGGAAGTGTCGGATTCCGAGACGGAGAGGCCGAATGTCGGCTCTCGCACGGCCATTGCGCATTCCTATTCCCAACGAAGGAGACCTGCAAATGCGTCTCCACTTTCGACGAGGTCGAGTCCACGGTCAATACGTAGCCCACGACGCCAGCAGACCGGCGAGCTGCTCTATGATCTTCCTAGATTCGATACTCTGAGCCCTAACATGCCTTCGCCATCGTCGCATCGAGGGGCATCATTGTCGAGATTACGTGGCTCGAACCCTGGGAGCAAGAGGAGACAAGACGCTGGGAACAACGTGAAAAGCTCGGATGGATCTAGTCTAGTGGCGAATGCCGGCTCCTCCCAGGCGTTGAACCGAAACTCCAATGTACCCTCTGTGGACCAGGGAACGCCGAGAAGGGATAGAAATGGCCAAGAGAACAAGCCAATCTCATCCTCGACTGGCGCCACCAACAGCAAGCTAAAATCCTCAACGACTGGATTTGCATATAAACTCACACCGCAGCTTGGGTCCTCACCCAATCCGCATACAAGAGTGGGTACACTCATGATGTCTGCGGCGTACGACGAGGACGAGGTGGAGAATTCATATGTACGGCGACCACCCCTCAAAGACACGACCAATCGTCCCCCGACTCGGGTTGGGCTGGGTGTCATGATCCCGTCTGACGAGTCAAAGGAGAGCGACCTTGCCTACGTCGAATCTGCCCTAGCGACACCAGATTTTGCAAGTACGGCCTACAGCTACAGTCCAAAACGAGATTATCGACGACATACGACTGGTACGAACGAGAGACGGCGTTCGACAGATGACAGGCAATACACTCCTTCAAGCGACAGAAGGTTCACAGGCTCTTCGACCGTGACGACGCCAGGAACCGGAAAGATCTCACCCGAGTACCGCGACGTACCGTCGCTTCCGCCAGTTGGGGGTCCAAACCTGCAGCAAATTAAGATGATGCGCGATCAGCCCGACTATAGAAGCCCGACATATAGTATTTATGGGCTATACCGCGATCAGTCGCGTGTGAGCCCGTTGAACGCAACACCTGCAGAGCTAGTACAATACTCGAGCGCTCCGACAGAGCGGCTATAGTGCACTTTGGAAGGGGTGTGGCAGAGAGTCGAAATGTTCATACGCTGAGGGGCAAATGATAGAAAGGGGAACTGGAGGCTGGAGTGTGTGTCATGCCCGACACCACCGGTGTGGTTGTGGGAACATGTATACTAATCTGAGGACCTATCGACCAAGGTTACGCCCGGAATTCGACAGGAACGCTTCTTCGTGCGTTCTGAGTGTTGGCCTCAATGGGCGTCAAATTTCGGTAACCGCATGTGCGGGGTCATGCCGTCACCGAGATTGGTTTATAAACTCGACTCGTACGAGTCTACTCTTGCACCCCATCGTTATACTCTTTCGACATGGTCTCTCCGTCCCTTCTCTCCATTCTTGCCGCTGTTGCTGCCGTTGCTCGTGCAGCCAATTACGATGTCAACGTTGGTGCAGATGGCTTAAACTTCACACCAGCGAGCGTCTCCGATGCTGTTCAAGGGGATACGATCACGTTTCGCTTCAGTGGGATGCACTCTGCGTCCGAGTCTACGTTGACTGACCCGTGTACCAAGAAGAGTGGTGGCTTTGATTCTGGACAGTGAGTGATAGCTTTTTAGCATTGTGAAAATGTACTGACGAGGTGGGCGTAGATTGACCGGCGGAACATATCAGGTTACGCTCAACTCGACGGACCCCGTCTGGGTCTATTGTAATGTCGGTGGACATTGTCGTGCTGGAATGGTGAGTGATCTATTTGCAATTCATTGTATGTCTGAGTGCGTCGTGCTAGGTCTTTGCTGTGAACCCCGGTTCCAACTTGGCGGCATTCCAAGCTGCTGCTCAAGGACAGACAGTTTCTTCGACTGGTAGTGCCGGTGGATCTTCGACTGGTTCGGCGTCGAGTGCACACACCAGCTCGACGGGCTCTTCTGGCGGTGGTAGTGGTGGCGGCTATGGCAGTCCCGGTGCTGCATCTCGCTCTTCTTCGTCCTCTAGTGCATTCTGGGTGCTGGCTGGTACCCTTCTCGGTGTGGCAGCTCTCTAGTAAGGGTGATAAACCTCAGGGCTTCCGGGTATGAATCAAACTATTGTCGCCATATGAAGTGTATGAGATTAGATACTCCAGTTTGTCATTTATGACTTTTCAGGGTTGAAATGCAGGTCTTGGAAGCCTTCTCAGACCACAGTTCCGACTACAAAACGCCAGTTGGTTGAGCTTGGTTTGTAGTTCGGTAACTAAACTCCCTTTGGAAGCACCAACGACTTTGATTGTGTTCAAGTTTTCGAACTCTGCTACTGTTTCGCTGAATTATGTCAGCACCAACTACACGGAGCAACTAAAATGCAAATGAAAGCGCATGATGGAGGCTAAAGGGAATTGGTGAGCGACTCTCGGAATAAAGCTAGGTGAAAGACAACTGTGCGTACTCCTTCATGCATGTTTGAATTAAGAATCCGACTGGGCTATCCATGTCCGGTCGCGAAAGGGATGAAAGTCTTTGCCTCTCTGCTCTCCTTTTTGGGGCCTGAAGATGACGCTAATTGTACTGTGAATGTCTATATCAGCTATATCTGCACATTGGCGTGCACGACACTGGCTGTTGGCGCATCTTGGCACGGGAACAGCAGGCGGTACACCCTCTAATCTGAGGTTCATAGCCTCTTCGGCCATGATGAGACCGAGACCTGGAGGATCCCTGCGGTTTACCGAGACATGACGTCGCTTGTACGTGTTTATGGGTCACACCTGCAGATCAAAATGGCGCAAGTATGTCTACGCGAGTGCGCTCCGATGAATGGGATATCCGTAATATACAGCTGGCGCATTAATCACTCGCTTCAGGAGAGCGGCGATGGCCTGCTGTGAGTGGTGAGTTGCGAAAACGGAAAACATCCACACTCGAGGAGATAACGGTAGATAGTTGTCAGAATGCTGGACTCTAACG
The DNA here is from genome assembly GCA_910890315.1 of Serendipita indica DSM 11827. NCBI lineage: Eukaryota > Fungi > Basidiomycota > Agaricomycetes > Sebacinales > Serendipitaceae > Serendipita > Serendipita indica. The sequence continues at coordinate 113,430 of CAJVGD010000045.1, forward strand.
CGGTTTGGGTACATGTAGCAACGTGTATGCGACTCTGGGCTAACGAAGGGAGCCACACCCGCACTTGGACACAAGGTACTCGTTCGTATATGCCAGGGTAATTCAATTGGCGTCAAAGTCCGGTAGCCAGCAGCGCGGGGCATGCTGGCATTGAGACGGGTATATAAACGATTGGTGCGAGTCTACTCTTCCACCCCATCGATACACTCTCCATCTACATGCTCTCTACGCCCTTCCTCTCCATTCTTGCAGCCATTGCTACCGTCGTTCACGCAGCCAACCACGACGTCAATGTGGGCGTAGATGGTTTGCAGTTCACGCCGCCAAGTATTTCAAATGCTGTGAAAGGAGATACGATTACGTTTCGCTTCAGCGGACTGCACTCTGCTTCCGAATCTACCCTAACCAGTCCATGCACCCACAAGAGCAGTGGCTTCGATTCTGGACAGTGAGTGAGAGCCTGATAGTGATGAACGGCGCATTGACCACGATGGTGTAGATTGTCTAGTGGGACGTACAAGATCACCCTCAACTCGACGGACCCTGTCTGGGTATATTGTAGCGTAGGCGCGCACTGTCGCGCTGGAATGGTTAGTGATCCGCTTTCAAGTGATGCCGTGCCTGAGTGTGTCGTATTAGGTCTTTGCGGTGAATCCTGGTTCTAACTTGGCGGCATTCCAAGCTGCAGCCCAAGGACAGACGGTCTCTTCAAGTACCGGTACGACGTCGACGTCGACCATAAGTAGACCTCCGACAAACACTACATCTTCGTCTGCCACCATTAGTACATCTCCGCATACAAGTACCTCGACCACGCCGAGACCTTCGACGGCTTCGACAATTACGAGCTTGAGCACTTCAACTCCTGGCGCTGCGTCACGGTCAATGTCGCCATCAAATGCGCTCTGGGTGTTGGCTGGTGCTGTCCTCGGCGCAGTGGGCATCTGATCTGTTCGGTAATCAAAGTGTAGAGCTGCAAGAAAATGAATAAAGGCTGTTGCGAGCACACGAGTGTGAATGATAAACGTCGTTTCTTGACCTTTTATTGGGAGTCCCTATGATTAAGGACCGGAGGACCGTATTAAGAGTTCGATAGTCAATAGCTCCAGCCGTGAGCGCTAAACTCATTGAATCCAGTTGGAGAGTTGAGTGGGTCAACGTCCTATATGTTCTGCTTGCAAGCGAGGATAGTCTTGGTCGGGTCCAAGCGTTTGCACTCCGCCACCTCTGACGATTCAGTTCAAAACATGCCGGTAGCCGTCTCGACGCAGTCTACACCATCTCAAACGGAGCAATTGATCCGGGTTACATCCGCAATCGCGCTCGAGCTCATCAAAGCGCACGATGCGGGTCAAACGGTGTCGCTGAATGAGATCCGGAATAAAATGAGCAAAAAATACAACTTTAGCGGAGTACCACGTCTCGTAGACATTATCAGCGCAGTACCAGACGAGTACAAAAAGGCCCTCTTGCCAAAGCTAAAAGCGAGGCCGATTCGGACTGCATCTGGGGTGAGTGGCAGCCCCTTCCTGAATGATTCCCGCCGGAGATGCGTTTAGCACGGTACTAACAGAGTTTATTTGTATAGATTGCCGTTGTTGCGGTGATGTGTAAACCCCATCGATGTCCACACATCGCCATGACAGGGAATATCTGCGTATATTGCCCAGGAGGACCAGATTCAGACTTTGACTACAGCACTCAAAGCTATACGGGATACGAGCCTACAAGTATGCGGGCTATACGTGCCCGATACGATCCATACGAACAGACAAAAGGACGAGTAGAACAACTTCGAAGCCTAGGCCATAGCGTTGACAAAGTCGAGTTTATTGTCATGGGAGGAACATTCATGTCGATGCCAGAAGACTATCGTAACAAGTTCATCGCCCAGCTACACAACGCTCTTTCCGGATATACTGGTCAAGATGTCGACGAGGCGGTCAGGTGGGATGCAATCAGTTGCTTCATCGAGTGTGATAATGAACTTGGATAGATTCTCTGAACAGAGCAAGTCCAAGGCGATCGGTATCACCATCGAGACACGTCCAGACTACTGCCTACGACCACACCTCTCGCAAATGCTCCGCTACGGATGCACGCGTCTCGAAATTGGAGTTCAATCTGTGTACGAGGATGTAGCACGGGATACGAACCGAGGGCATACAGTGCGAGCCGTGTCAGAATCTTTCCACCTCGCCAAGGATGCAGGCTTCAAAGTTGTTGCGCACATGATGCCTGATTTGCCCAACGTTGGCTTGGAGCGGGATTTGGAGCAGTTCAAGGAATATTTTGAGAATCCAGCATTTCGGTCGGACGGACTGAAGATTTATCCCACTTTGGTTATTCGAGGGACGGGGCTCTATGAGCTATGGAGGACAGGGAGGTACAAGAACTATACGCCCAACGTCTTGGTTGACGTGGTGGCGAGAATATTGGCTCTTGTACCGCCGTGGACGAGGGTTTATCGAGTGCAAAGGTGAGCTCATTTCAATCACGAGATGGTTGCTAACGTTTATAAGGGACATTCCTCTTCCACTGGTGTCGAGCGGCTGTGAAAACTCTGGAAATTTACGAGAGCTGGCCCTTCAGCGGATGAAGGACTTTGGCACAGAGTGTCGGGACGTGAGGTTTAGAGAAGTCGGAGTAAGTGATCTTGATTGTTTGTCTATCATTACTCATTTCTCTAGATACATGAGATTCACCACAAAGTTCGACCAGACCGCGTCGAGCTCATTCGAAGAGACTATACGGCCAACGGTGGATGGGAGACGTTCCTCTCGTACGAAGACCCGGAGAAAGATATCTTAGTTGGACTTCTTCGTCTTCGAAAGTGTTCCGATGAGGGTACATTCAGGCCGGAGCTCGTTCGAAGACCCGTGGTGGACGGAGAAGAGGAGGGTGGGTCGGTGAGCATCGTGCGTGAGCTACATGTGTATGGCACAGCCATCCCCGTTCACGGGCGTGATCCGACAAAGTTCCAGCATCAGGTACGTATAAACTTTGTCTGATTACCAGCTGACGGGGCCACAGGGCTTTGGCACCTTGTTGATGGAAGAAGCGGAACGGATAGCCAGAGATGAGCATGGTAGCGTCAAGCTTGCTGTCATCTCTGGAGTAGGGACACGGGATTACTATCGAAGACTAGGCTACGAGCTCGATGGACCATACATGTCCAAGTCTCTCCTATAGACTGAGTGTATTGCATCGCATTTTGAGCGCCAAGTTAACATCAAAGACCACAGTCTAGAGTCTGGACCTATATAAGCTAGACGGGTATGCTATCATAGGTTGGACCTGACGACAACAGTGACGACTTTGATCCTATTGCGATCTCCTCTACGAACGATCCCCGCATAATCCATTCTCGTTGTAATGCGCACAATTCTTGTCACTGGCGCAACAGGCCACCAAGGTCATGCTGTCATTTGCAGCCTGCTAAGGGAAAATGCGGCTCAGGGAGATCAACACAAGCACTTTAAGATTCTCGCCACAACACGTGATCCAGACTCACCAAGAGCAACTGCACTTCTAAGGAAGGGAGGCGGGCGCGTGGAAGTCGTCAGGTGCAATCTCAATGATGCAAATGAGGTCAATGGTCTATTCACAAAGTGTGGGCCACACTCTGGCAAGATTTGGGGCGTCTTTTGTGCATTGGTATTCCCTGGTCCGGGCAAGAGTGCAGTCGGCGAGGAGAGACAAGGAAAGGTGAGGTTTCCTATATCACAGCATATGAAGTAGAACTGATCACTTCTTTTAGACACTCATTGATGCTGCGATCAAGCACGGCGTTAGCCACTTTGTGTACTCATCCGTCGATAGAGGCGGTGAAGCACGGGATGATACCTTTACACTCGACAAGGCTGCCAAGGTCGCGATTGAAAGATACCTCAAGAAACGAACTGGGGAGGAAGGGTCGATGTCCTGGACGTATGTTGCGGTCACTTCATCTATATTGCTCTCACAACCCCCCCCCCAGTATCTTGCGACCTGGATTCTTTATGACCAACTTTGTTGGATCTGCGGGCAAAATTGCAGCTGCAGTGGTCCGTGAAGGACTCAAGCCATCGACCAAATTGGAACTTGTCGCCGTCGAGGATATTGGGGAGTTCGCCAGAGTGGTGTTTCATGTAGGCTACTCGTATAAGGCGATCTATCCTTTCTGACGAGTATCTAGGACCCGCAGAAATACTCGTCGAGATGCGTCGTCCTCGGCGCAGAGTGTCTCACGGCGGCTGAACGTGATGCGAGCTATGCTAGAGCGATGACGCCGCATAATACGGATAAAAACGTGAGCAAGAAGGACAAACCTAAGAATAAACAGCTTCCTTCTGCTTCTGGGATCCTCGCCCGTGCGCTCATACGCTGGAATGGATTCACCAGAGACCTGTACGTCTTCGCCTCTTAGCTTCCTTGTATCTCACCCATTGGGAATCTAGGTGCAAAGAGTTTGAACAGGCGTATACTGCGCATATGGAAATGAACAACGGAGATCCAGAGGCGCACTTGCGCGAGTTCCGAGAAGCGCTCACAAGCCCAGACGGACAGCCTCTCTGGACTACGTTCGAAATATTTTGTGCGCGAAACTTCCGGGGAGGGAGGCTCTATAGAAAAGAGAACAAAGAAGACTTCGAAGCTCACGGGGTCGGCAAGGATCTGGAGGGAATCGTCGCGACTGGGGCACTGAGCCAAGAGCAAGCCTGATGTAGTTCATTGCTTCATTTGACGGCAGGGTTGCCGACAACATATCCCCGAAATCTTATACCCTAGCAAAGGCGCTCTATATGCTCCATATGTACTATGATTTGATCTCTTGTAATATATACGTGATAGGTTAAAAAGGTAGCAGGCAGACAACCAAACCTTGAAGGACAAGTGGCAAATAAACCGCACAAGTGATGGGGACGAACCACGTCTTGAGAATGACAGCTTCCCAGAGTATCCTCCTCAGCCATCCTGAAATCGCAACGTCTGTCAATGTCGGATAGAGGGCACCCAACGACCTAGCGCATTGCAGTAAGCCCATCGGACTGATGAGCAGAACGAATGCCACCGCCGCTGGACGAAGAACCGGCTGAAGCTTGACAAGCTTGCTTACATTTTCTGTTATAGGTTGATCCAGTCGTACTGGAACAAGGCAGAGCGGCACTGTCGCGAGAACGGCAATAGTCACGCTCAAGCTAAAGTTGGCGACGGCAATAACAGAGATAACGACGCCAAGACAGCATAGGTTGAGTGCCTTGAGTAATGCTGGCGTTGTTGGCGGTAAAGGCCGAATCGCAAAGGAATAGACTCCAACAGCGAGGAGGAGAAGCACGGACGGCACGCTGACGATCCCGATTGCGAGCGACAAATCAGCCTCCTACAGCCACGTTAGGTTCGAGTCAAAAAGAGCCCAGGAAAAGGCTAACCTGTACAAGAGCCCAAAACCAAGCCTGATGAACGATGGCGAGCGTGGCGATACCGACGAGATGCGTCGCACCCATGATACACAAAACTTCCAGTACGGGTCTGTCCCGCATATGCCAGACCAGCTTTCCCTCATCATCTTCGTCGTCCTTCTCTGACCGCTCTTCGTGCTGAATCCACCCTGTTTGGACATAGAGATGGAGCCCTCCAAAGCTCGCTGCGAGACCGAGGATAATAACCGGTGGTAAGTAGCGTGCAAACTCTGCAAACTCGCTGGGTGCGGTGAAGAGGTAGAAGAAGAATGATGCATGGAGGCGTTCGAGGAGATTATTTGTAGTTCGAAGAAGCGATTCTATCACTCTGACAAGGATCAATGAGGTAAGAAGTGGAAAATAAAGGAATTTACCTTCCGAGGGAGTGGAAGCCATGAGGCCCTGTTGCAGGAACGGTGTAAAGCGTGATTGCATCGATGCGATACCTAAATAGTCTTAGGGGCTTTATAATTTGCACATATTCAACGAACCGGTGGAAAAGACCATGAACGCCGCTTGGTTCTCCAATGGCCTGATAAGAGACATGGCGTCCAATGTTTCGGACGCGGCGTACATAATCGGGCAGATCTGAGGACTTGATCAGAATTGCAGACTTGCCAAAGGTATCACCCACTAATGTCAAAGAGGTCGGCAAGCGGTTGCAAAATTGCGGGTCCGCGGTGGATTTGATCATCCTTGTGATCGTACAGCACGAGTGGTACACCCATATTTCGAGAGATGACAGATAGGGAATTCGACAAGTCTTGGTTGGGGAGGCGACCATTTGTTCCCTCTGCCAACTAGTCAATTTTCAAGTAGAATGAATCAGAATGATGTCGCACCAAAGAAGAGGCCAAGGTGACTGAAAGAGTGCCCTGGATAATCTATTACGAGGGCGGTCCAAATAACGCCCGCAGGTTCCGGATCATTGAGAGGCTGAGCGACGAGGCCTACCGAAAGTGAGCATTCAGCGAAGAGAATTGAATGAAACGCACCTTTTGACTGGACCCATGATATTCACTCAGCCAGGCGTGTGCTCCATCCAGATACGAGTCGGACACGAGAAATATGAGATCTTTTGCCCAGACTGACTGGCGACGAAGGTTATTTGCTAGTGACAACACAGTCGCTATTCCTCGAAGATTTGGCTGTCGCTTCTGACCTTCGTCTTCACGAGAAATCCATGAGGCCACGATGACTATGGCCTCTGCTCCAGACGTGCGAGGGGACCGGAACGTTCCATATGCGTTGACACCGGCAAAGTCCTGTATTCATTATTCAACCGTCCAGCGCTAACGGTATTCACGTACGCCAGTAGGAGTCGAGAAGGTGTATTGTTGAGTCGCCGACGCAATGCCCAGCTCACGAAACTGGGAAGAAATAAACTCTGCACGTCTAAAGAGCGAAGATTGGAGTTGTCAACGATTATTGCGACACTTTGCTTGAAAATACATACTCTGCGCTGGATGCATTTCGTCTCCACAAATCCTCCAATAAGCCGAGCTTGATGTCTGCAAATCTAACATCTGCCCAGCTCCAGTCAACGTTTACTTGTCCGGGCTGGAGCGCATTCTCGTCTATCCATGTCCGCCTGCTGAGTCCGTCCCAAGGCAGGAGCAACAACCATCCAAAGCCGACGAGGAAAAGGAGAACACGAAGAGGAACAAGTCTGTCGATTACTTTTGAGATGATTCTTGTACGTCGTTCTATTCGTTTGCGATGTGAAGCCAGCTCTTTGGCCGACATTGTCGAGTTCCAAGACTTGAACTCTACCCGATTTTTCAGAATGTCCCGGCCAGAAGACCAGGGGCCAGCTGAACTCGTATGGACCCTATCGTGGGTATTGCAATGGCTTACTCAGGGATTTTAGTACTATGGCGATGCAGAAGCACAGAAGTACACGAACAAGTACAGTCAAATCATCTGAATTGGACCAGTTTGCTGATCTTATTCAATTTTTAGCTCCAGAATACAGAAAATCCAAGCAGAAATGACACACCGAGCCTTGGAACTTTTGGCCTTGCCACCCGACCAACCCCTCTTTCTGCTCGACATTGGCTGCGGCTCCGGTCTTTCAGGGGAAATTCTCGACGAGCTGGGATATATTTGGGCGGGTGTCGATATTGCCCCTAGTATGCTCCGTGTGTTTCCGTTCGGTGCCTCGTATTCTCATCTAACACTGCAATGAGACAGAGGTCGCTTTGGAGAGAGAGGTCGAAGGGGATCTATTCCTTCAAGATATCGGTCAAGGGTTTGGATTCCGACCCGGTAGCTTTGATGGAGCAATCAGGTAAAAGGCTGCATTCAGTCTCAAACGGCACCGCTGACGCGCCTATAGTATCTCTGTACTACAGTGGCTTCTCACCTCCCCATCTTCACATCCCAACGATACCCCGCCTGCACGCTTGACGCGCTTCTTCACGACACTCTACGCCGTACTTCGGAATCCCTCTCGTGCAGTCTTTCAGTTCTATCCTGAAACCGATGATCAGATCACATTGATCACTACTATTGCGCGAAAAGCCGGCTTCGGTGGTGGAATTGTCGTCGACTATCCCAATTCACGCAAGGCACGCAAAGTGTTCCTCTGTCTCATGGTTGGCAGTGGTCGATACCCCGGGGCAAATACGGAAGAATCCAGCAGTATGGACGTCGATAATGAAGGCTTACCACGAGGTCTCAATGGCGAAGATCCCAACGAGGAGAAACGAAATGTCACATTTGAACGACGGCGAGCTCGTGAAAGACTCCATGGTAAGAAGAAGAAGAAAGGCGGGATTGACAAGGAGTGGATTTTGAAAAAGAAAGAGGTTCGTTTCCCCGCAAAGGTCATGGCCACTCCTGAGCGCTTGAACAGTTGTATCGCCAAAGGGGCAAACAAGACGTTCCAAACGATTCCAAGTACACTGGTCGCAGACGCAAGCCGGTATTTTGATCCGACGGACGATGACTTGAGGGCACTAGGCCCCCTCTGTATACAGCCTTTACCCATTTTTCAACCTTGGCGCCTCTTTTTTATCGGTTTCAGTCCCCCGCCGACCAACTCGAGTGGCGTACGCGAGAGGCCGTTCTCATTCCGAGCAACGTCTACGAGGCCCAATTCAAAAGATAATGAGTAGGAGGACCTGAATCATCGCAATTTTGCTGTGCCTTGAATGTACGCCAGGCTCGCATTCCCTGTAGCCCACCCCGTCCATGTACGCAAGTCCGACGGAGACCGGTTTGTCAGGGCGCGCTGTTCCACCTTGACCTATGTCCTTTCCGGCGCTGTGACCATAAAAGCGACAACTATCACTCTCGCCTTGTAGCTATCATCTTTTCTTTCTCTCATTCATGTTTTCTTTCTTTCCTTCCAAGTTGAACTCACGTCGCCAACGGTCAGCCATTATTGCCCCGTCTTTCTCGCTGCTGACGAATACCAGGGTTCGCAACTGCAGTCAACCTGCCCTTTCTTCAATAGATTCAGATGCACGATCTTCTGCTTCAATCTGCTCGAGCCCAGACGATGCTCCCCCATTGCCTGACTCCCAAGAATACCGAAACGCATACACCAAGTTTCTCATCAACTACCCTCAATATACCAAGACTCGACCATTAGATACGCTAAGGGAGCAAGAATTTACTCGGCTGACCAACAGCAAGATTGTCTACATGGACGCCACCGGTGCAAGCCTTTACCCAGAGTCGCTCGTCCGTGGGCACTTGCAGCTACTTTCTCAAACTGTCTTTGGAAACACCCACTCCGATAGTCCTTCGTGAGTCGGGTTTCAGGTATTCTTTTCATTCTGCTGATGACCCTGCACAGATCTCGAGAGTCCGAGGTTCAACTCCGCGCAGCACGGAGTGCAATCTTATCATACTTCGAGGCACCAGAGTCCGAGTACGTTTGCATATTCACAGCAAATTGCACTGGTGCCCTCAAGCTCGTTGGGGAGTCGTACCCTTTCACCTCGAACGGTCGGTTTGTTCTTGCCGAAGACAGCCATAATAGTGTCAACGGGATTCGAGTTTTCGCCGAGCGCGCCGGGGCATCAGTACATTATGTTCCTTCGACCCGCTTTGGGGGCTTTGACGAGATGTCCATGCAGGTATGGCACTGCTTGTTTGTGGGGGGCCATGTGAACAAATAGCTAATCCAACCTCGTAGGAGGCACTCAAGGGCAGTCCATCTGGTGCTTCTCTCGTGGCGATTACTGGCCAATCCAACGTCACGGGATATCGTCCACGCCTCGTAGAAGTGGTGTCAAGCGCCAAGAAGGCAGGCTACGACGTTCTTTTGGATGCCGCGGCGCTTGCGTCTACGGCACCGATATCCTTGGGCTCCACATCTGACAAAGGCAAGGGGCTCAGGGGCCGAGTGGACGCGATGGCGATCAGCTTTTACAAAATGTTTGGATATCCGACTGGTGTTGGGGCGCTCATTGCTCGCAAAGACTTTTTGGAGAGGCTGAGAAAGCCGTGGTTTGCAGGCGGAACCGTCGAGGTGGTTGGATTCCCAACTGGTGTGACGGAGACGGCCGTCCAATGGGAGCGATTCGAAGAGGGTACCACGAATTACACAAGCATCTCTGCCATCCCAAGGGGTTTAGGCATTTTATCCCCGTTTGTCAAAGGAAAAGATCCGGTCCTCCCACTCCGACTATCAGCCCTTCACAAATGGCTACACCGCGCATTGCAATCTATCGTACACAGCACTGGGCTTCCCGTCGTCCACATACTCACCATGGATCCGGAGCATATAAACCCTCAGTCCGACTCGATGGGCTACATCCTCTCGATGACCTTCCACAACCGATATGGTATTCGAATTCCCAATTGCGTAGTCTCGCAACGTGCCGACAAGTGTGGTCTCTCGCTTCGGACTGGCTGCGTCTGCAACCCAGGAGGCGTGATTGCCATCATGAATCTACGCGACAAGTTGTGGATGCTCGAAGGTGGACTGAGATACCAAGAGATTGAAGCTAGGATGGGTGTGGATGCTGGTGTCGTCCGTCTCAGTCTTGGGATCACCAGCTCATTCCGCGATGTCTTTGAAACTGCGCAGTTCGTGTCAACATTTGTAGAGTAGTCGGAAGAGATTAGCTATATCTCTGATTTTTAAAATATCTTATTATATAGGGCATCTGGCATTGCGCTCCTCAGCCGGTTGTCGGCGCTTGAAACCGCTTTGACCTCGACCACCCTTTTGTATTACATAATCACGGCCATGGATGCCTCTGCAGCGCTTGCCGAGGCTCTAATGGTTCCTCCAATAATCTCAGAAATCGATACAGCGGGCCTTGCACTCCTTTCGCAGGTCCTGATGGACGAGCCCGCCGATTCAGCAGACGCTATCATTTCAATGCCTTTACCGGAGCCACTTCCGCCCGAAAAGGACACTTTAAACGTTGCCAAACCGATAGGAAGCGAGGAAAAGGAGCACATCACTGTGGTCACAGCGGAAACGACAGAACCACTGGCCTTTGAACCCATCTCTGGGTTATTGCCACCAGCTACTTTGGAGGACGTCGGTGACTTGGCTGCGAAAGATGAATTCGCAGTCGAAGAGTCGCTTGGAGATGAGAAAATGGCTAAAAATCCACTCTCAACTCTTCCAGCGGCTCAGGGCGGTGACATAGCCGCTTATTTCGCCTTGGAATTCCTCGACCTGCAGTACATCTACTATCTACAACGTTCTTCCGTGTCTCTTGGACGATCTTCCAACGATTCGTCTGGGACAGCCGCCGACATCGACCTCGGACCTTTGAAGAACATTTCGCGACTTCACGCTCGCATCGAGTATGAAGAGGAGCTCGAGCGATTCGTCCTTGCCGTCGTCGGTAGAAATGGCGCGTTTGTCGACGGAAACTGGTACGGTCCTGGCAAACGAATACCCTTGGGCAACGGGTATGTCCACAAAGCTATGTATTTTATGAGAAGGATCGCTGACTTGGACTTGTTTTATAGTACCCTTATTCAAATTTCGACTCGCACGTTTCATTTTTTACTCCCTCATAGCAACACACCTTCGGCCTCTGGCGATGGCAATGTGGAAAACGATATGGACAACGAAGTGCCGGCTCTGGACAGCGCCGTTACCACTGTTGACGACGATTCGCATTCAACCAACGCATCTGCCACTCCAAAACAGGGAGTCGTCATTCCTGAGCATGAACCCGACGAAGAGGATGATCTTGCACTCGACGAAGAAAATGCTGCGCTGGATCAAATGGAGTTTTACCGGTCGCTTAGTGGCAAAGGGAAGGGAAAGGGCAAAGGAAAGGCACCTACAGCTCCTCCCAAGCGAGGAAGAGGTCGTCCTCGCAAGTCGTCCACTGCGACCAAAGTGAAACCAGCACCAGCATCGTCCTATACATACGACGACGAAGAGGAAGTCGACTTGCGCGCTGCTGATATGGACGACTTTGAGAGCGAAATTGATGACGAGGACGATCGAGACGGGGACTTTGTGCCCAAGCGCACAAAAAGTGGTGGCCGCCGGCGGGGAGGACTGGGCAAAGTGAAGAGTGGGACAACTGCCAGAGCTGTTCGGACATCGGTCGACGCGGTGGAGGTCAAGGACGAGGAAATGTCTGACGCTGAAATCGATCAACTTGATGAGGCAGACGAGTTACAGGAGAATGATGCCGGAACTGAAGCGCTTTCTCCGACGGCAGAAAAGAAGTCTGCTCCCAAAAGAAAGCGAGAACTCGTTGATCTCGATTTTGAGGACGTGCCCCTTGGCAAGCGCAGACGCACGGCGAGTTCATCTGCGCCCACAGAGGCCAATAAAGCGCCAAAGCAGCCCAAGGGTCGAAAGAAGGGATCTAGCAAGCCAGAGATGAAGAGCCTCTTCACGACCACTCCCGCACCTCTTCCGTCGGCATCAGCAGCAGCGAATGCAGAAAATGGCGAGGCGGATCTGGGCGACAAGGCCAAGGGAGGGAAGAAAGGCAAGGCCATCGCGAAGAAAGGCAAGAAGACGACTGGGAATGGAACTGAAGATCAAGATGAGCTCAAAGAGGACGAATCAGAGTCGAAAGAGGTCAAGGAAGAGCCAAAACCGACAGGACCGCCACCGCCAAAGCCACCGTTTACGTATCCATTACTATGCTATCGAGCTCTCAAGGTAACGTCGTAATGACTACTCTTGTCACTTTTGCTGATCCACTTCGAGGCTTTGAATGGCAAAGCTCCATATCGTGCTATCACCAAATGGCTAGAAACTGAGTATCCTTATTTTGCTGCCGCAACAAGAGACGGGAAGGACGGGTGGGAAAACTCGACTCGACACACCTTGTCCTCACATCGAGCGTTTATCAAGATTGATAGAAAGCCCGAAGAACGTGGCAAAGGCTGTTTTTGGAGCTTTGACCCCGAGTTTGAGGAGCAGTTCAAGGACCAATGGAGGGCATCCGAGAGCCAGGCTCGTAACCCAAGACCTGGTCCTCGACCACCAAATCCTCCTCCGCCGTTTCAAGGAGCGCCTGGCATGTACCCAAGACCCCCATTTCCTGGACCGCCTCCCATGGGTTGGCAAGGAGTCACCCCGCCGCACTTGATGCCTGGATATCGACCGATGCCACCAGGCGTTCCAGGCCCTGCGTATCCATATTCATCTATGCCTCGTCCTCCAGGCATGATGCCGCACCCCCTTGGTCCACATCCACCCCCTATGCGCCCGATGATGGGACCTCCTCCGCTTGGTGGACCCATTCCGCCCGGCGCCAGCGCCGCAGCTGCGAAAGCTCGAGCACCCAAGAAGTCAAAGGCGGCATTGGGAGCGGCATTCAGCCGAGCTCCGCTAATACGGCCTGGACTTGGTGGTGTACCGTCCAAGCCTGGTGAATCCTCCACGGGAGATGGTGGCGTAGATGAGCTCGTACTCCGAGGCGAGCATATCATTAGGATGGCTACTCGTGCGGCAAAGGATGAGCTCTTGGGACGTGCTCCCCCTGGAATGGGTATCGCGGTTGCTACAGGTGGTTGGGGAGTTGGAGGTTTCCCACCTCCTATCCCAGTTCATGGCGCGAAGGGACCAGGAAAGCATCCAATATCCAACGCTAGGCCGACTGCGAGCCAAAAGATCAAGTTTGTCTTATCGGAACCTCCCCCAGAAGCTCCTGTGCCCATGGCACCCCCTGTTCCGATGAACCAGGCGAAGCCTGATGCATCAGATGGTGGTGAAAAGGAAAAGCCTGTACCAAGACCCCTGGTCGTCCCACTCCTTTTTTTCAGCGGCACGTTGTACATCAACCCGAAGGCGTACTCGCAACTGGACGAGGAAGACGTCACAAAGATGAACGGCATGACATTCGCAGATGCAATGGCACATGTCATGGCCAAATGTGCTCCGATTCCTGCGCCTTCGCGAACCCCAGCGCCGAACACCAAAGTCTCTGGGGACAAGGATGAGGAAAAGGAGGAAGACGAGGACGAGGCCTCTCAATCACCCATCGTAGACTCCCCTGCTGACGATGGTGAAGGATTCTTGCGACAGCTTCCAACTTGATGCTTGATGTCTTCGCATATTGCTGGCATTCTGCACTTTGCTATTATGCTGGGTACTCTGTATTATCATAGTCTGTAACACTAGTGCTAGACTGATACTTTACTATCGGAGATTTCCTTTTTGGATGCGGCACTAAACGAAGGGCGCGCCCTTTGGCGCTGCAAACTTTGGACCCGACTTGTTGATTGTGAGACACTATTGGTCCCCGCTGAGCCGCCAACGCTGGTTCGGATGATTTCCAGTCGAACCTGATATCTCATATTCAATTTGGGTCGCGTTTGCTGGTCCATGCTTGGTCAATTGCAGGCTGTAACACAAACAGCACATCATACAAACTAGACTTGTCACCAAGCCATTATTGATGAATAGCGACGCGTCAGCCGAAACGCGTACGCCTCAGTCGTGTTGTGCTCTTCCTCAACTTCCCCCACGACTTTGCTTCGATGGCACCGCTCAGGATTAGACATCCAAAAGGGGTATCCACGATAGATATTGACCTGGAGAGCGGAACTGTTCTCGAGCTTCAGCAAGAGATTCGTAAAGTCACTGGAATTCTTCCATCTTTACAAGATGGTGAGTGCAGTCTCTTCTATCTCATTTTCCTATTCTATCCCTATATTATATCAACCTGTTTTCACTAAACTTATCCTTTTTCGTGCTGGCTCCTTTACTCTCACGTCATCCGATCAGTCAAGACTGGATTTCCTCCACGGAGTATCACGCTCATCTCAGAATTGCCCATTGCATCACTCGGTCTCCAACGAGGGGATCAACTGATCATCGGAGAGCTCAAGGCCACCCCAACGTCTACAGCGCCAGCCCCTCAGCCACAACCGATAGAACGGACAATAGCTTCACAGGGAACGGTCAGAAAGGGAGAAAATGCTCCTCCACGGCCTCAGCCAGCACCAAAGACAATTCCTACGCCAGCTCAGCCAGTCCCGACTGCCTCTTCGTCAAGTACATCGCGCGCTGCGCCTCCTGTAATTACACCAACCCCTACTGTCCTGGGGCAAGGTGCACAAGGAGACGAAGTGGAGACTGATTCTGGTGTCGTTGTTCATCGGATAGTACCCGATGACAACTCGTGTCTCTTCTCCTCGGTGGGAATCGTTCTGGAGCAAGATATGGGCAAGGGAGCGAGCCTAAGGCGCGGTATGTCTTAGACTTCCTTCTACTAAGATAATATATACTGACCTCGAATAAAGTGGTCGCGGACGCCATTATGAAGAACCCTATCAAGTATGACGAAGCCACCTTGGGGTGAGTTTTCAATTTAGGTTCAATTACAAATTCTGATTCAACCAAGACGCTCAACGGATGACTATATCAGGACTATCCTCAAGCCGTCCACATGGGGAGGAGCGATCGGTTCGTGATTTTAGTCACATAACGCCTCAGAAAACTTAGGCGTTGCAGAGCTCTCGATCTTCTCGGACTATTACAAGACGGAAATCACGAGCATAGACGTCGAAACGGGAAGGTGTGATCGCTTTGGAGAGGGTCAATATGTGAGTCCTTCCGTCGGTTTGTCCCGTTCTCATGATTGACATGCTCGTAGGCCAGTCGAGTTATCCTCCTATACTCTGGGATTCATTACGACGCCGTCTCCCTGGCCCCAATTCCAGATGCTCCTCTTGACTTTCATACCACCATCTTTCCAGTAGAAGATGAGGCGATCCTCCAAGGTGCACTCAAGCTCGCAACCGTTCTCCGAGGCAAGAAACAGTTTACCAATACGGCAACGTTCGATCTGCGCTGCGAGATTTGCAATGTCGGACTCAAAGGGGAGAAGGGAGCACGAGAGCACGCTACTCAGACGGGGCACACCGCGTTTGGAGAGTATTAGTTGTTGGTACGGTCTGCTTTCATGCAATATTCGAGTGAAGTAACAACTATAACTAAACCGGCATCATGAGGATACTGACTTGATGACTCTGTGAACTGCACGACCGAGTTGGACGAGTGGGTTTGCATGAGATGCAACTCCGACGGTCACTTGTGCTTTGGCCTTTTCATCGGCAGGGAATGCGAGGGATAAGATGCGATCCGAATGTTCGACTATCTTTGGGTAAAACTCGTCTAGCAGTGCGGGTATTGGGTTCTTTGCTGTCTGAGCATTGCGGAGGAGGAGTATGCAGGCAGCAACCTGGCAGTCAAGAGGAGTGACTCTGCATCACACAGTCATTAACGCGAGAGACCTCAAATGGAGCATGCATACTGTTTCGAAAGGAAGAACGCATGATGCGCCAGTAGCGGGTTGAGAAGATCAAAGGTTTCGCGGGCCTTTTCTAGCAGCTATAAGTTATCAGTGTATTGATGATCTGCAAATGATGAGCAGCCGACCTTTTCCTTCCCGAATGCTTCATTAATAATCTTGTCCTTTTCGTCAACAATAGTCTTGGGCTTGTCAAAAGGTCGTTTCTTCTCCTCCATTCCATCGTTTTCGTCGTTCTCTTGTTGGAGATTCCACATGCCTGCGGGCTCGAGCGTCGCACGAATCTCCTCCCTCAGTCGCCGAGGGAGGTAATATCGAGCAGGTACTGGAAGAAGCGTCGCGAGGACTTTATGGACACCGACTCGATAATTTTCTGGATTCGCATACAGAACCGCGTTCTAGACCAAGCCTCAAAAACCCTCCATCAAAGGTATTTCCAATCACTCACTGTGAGGTCCTTGAGTCGTGAGTCTACATATGCAGACCACGCTGTCCGCTTTACACTCGCGATATCGTCACCTGCCTCTTCGCCTTGCAACTTTTGGAGGTATCGCAAAATCGAGCGCGCAGTACCAATTTCTTGACCCTCGTGTCTGAGAAACGGAAGACTACATGTTGGTGAAACGTCTGGGTCGGTACATTCGACGAGCGCATAACTTTGCTGGCCGTTTGCACAGAGAAGTTGCAAGTACAAGACACAAGCAAGCGAGTCGACGTCAAAAGAAGGAAGGCTCCAGCTATGGGGCCATATGTAGAGAGTTATCTCAGTGTTATGGGACATTCCAGGCCTCCGGAACAGAAAAGTCGAATGTTGTCGGGATTCAAGCTGGTTTTCAAAGGGAACTCAGGCAGCCTTTGGGGATCACCATGATTCTATTAGCACAGGAATATAAGTAAAGGGATGTGATCTTTCAGAAAGCTAGCGTGGAATGGCTATGTAGCGACGGTCTCAGAGGTTGACGCTACTGGGGCTGTCTTGTTCTTCGAGCGACCCCATTTCACACCTACAATGCTTCCATCCCAGTCTAATCCATTCGCCCATGCTTCGGCAGCGCGCTCTGCAGCATTGCGCGATGTAAAATTGACAAAGGCAGACCTGGGATAACCTTGTTAGCAGCTGATCAATGTAACTGTTAGACGCTTACTTTGTCTTGGCAACGTGAACAATTGATCGAATGTCTGAGGGCGAAAGGAAAGGAAGGGCTTGTACTACACGAGTTCGTATCGAGTCTTCCGTGGCGTCTTGAGGGAGGGGTGTGAGGAAAAGAGATTGCTTAAATGCGGTCAGTTATTATATTCAGGTAACAGATAGATAACATACCACAGAAGGATCATCCGGCGGAACAAGACCTTTGGAGGCTGCGTAGTTGGAGAGAATCTTCTTCGCCACGGGATCGTTCCTGCCGTGATATCTGTCCTTGATGTTCTGCTTCGCCATGGGGTCGTCCTTGTCTGTAGGCATTTCATGTCTGCCGAGAGGTGAGCAGGAGCCAAGCGGTGTATGGACAAGGAGACTGACCTGTATGGACACTCTGCACCACGATTACACTGCCCTTTGACAAAGAAACTACAGATATGCGGTCGATTTCGCTTATAGTATGGGTCAGAACGGGCGAGTTGCTGCAACATCTCCTTTGTCGCAGAGCCAACACGACCGGTCTTCATTAATGATTCATGGGGGGCAAGCTGTGAAGACAGTCAATGTTTCATCGAAGAGAGCATGGCGACAAACGTACTTTTCCTTCAGCATTTTGGGCGTACCATTCTCTGTTGATCTCGCTGGTCGGTGCTTCGCTTCGAACAGCAAGAGCAGTGTCACGAGCTTGGACTGGGAGGCCAAACTCGAGGTCCAAAAGGCAAGTTTGGCAAATATTTTTAATCTGGGTGAGGCAACACAGTCGTGGTGAGCTTATTGCGAGTTGCTAATCCATGACAAGCGTACCTTTGCACACGTTTGGCAAATAACAGTCATCTTAAACCGACCGCCCTCTCCAGGGTTCCATCGGAAAACAGTAAATGGCCTAGCGCATGTCCCGCACTCCCTGCCAAACTCTTGCTTAGACTATAAATGTATGAGCATGATAATTATAACATTAAACGATAATTTACCATTCGAACGAATGGATTAGGACCTAGACCTGGGCATATGGTCAGCAAGGCAAGCCGAGAACGCTAATGAACAAGGTATGAAACAGGATGACACCTACATGTTTCACAGAGGATAGGGAAGTCACTCTGCTCCCATCCAGCCTTGTTGAGATCGGCTTTCGGTGGCATTATGACAGTCGCCCAAGTGAAGAGAAGATTGAAATGTCCGAGAGAAACTTGAGAAAAGAATCAAATGCTTTTAACGCTGACTTTTAGCGACTGGCAAGAAAGGCTGGACAGAGTCGAGGTCAAAGTTGTCGCTGACCATTCCCGGCGTCAGTATCTGTTATGAGCTCTGGCGAGTAAACGAATTCATTATGACTTTGGATACTGCGTAAGGGCATGACTAAAAATCATATCGGAGCACTTGTATTACGCCGGGAATCCCCGAGGCTTACATAAGGTCAAGCCACCGATATGATCGTCTTCACATTCCGCGCTATCCAATTTCTACTCCCCACGGACAAACTCGTAGATGAGAATCTTCCCGCTTCCAGTCGCAAACGCCACGCGCCCTCGAGCATCGTCAAAGTCTACGGTATTGAACCCTCCATACTTTCTAGCCATGTCTGCAGAGAGTTCAAACTCGCATATGTGACCAGACGTGGCCAGAGGCCGTTCAGGAGCTTCAAGCTGTCGATCCCAAATTACTTCCTGTGCATCCTCCTCCAGTTCTTCTTCGTCGCCCTCTAAGTGGGAACCTTGGTTACTCGAGCTTGTTTCCGTTGATTCAGAGCCATGGCTGTGACTGTAAGTCGACGAAGAACCGCTCTCGTCCATGGTGTGGTTCTCGTCCACTTCCACAGTGGTGCTGAGGGGCGTAGATGAAGCAGCCGAATCCGGTTCTAGGGGTAAAGCTGCGTCTGCGAATGTCGCAAAGCACATTTTGTAGTTCTGGAGAGGTATTGTATCGCCACTAGGTGCAGAGCCGTCGTCCTCCATCCATACGGCGGCTCTCCCATACGTCCCCGTTCCGTACAAGTTCCAGTCTCCGTGACAGGCGACAGAAACCTGACCAGCGACCGTTCTTGATATACTCCTCCTTGCTTCAATAAGCGCCTCGTTAGGAGAGTTGAATCTCGTGTCCAAAGTGGCCAATGTAAGATAGTCTCCCTGGGCTGATCCTGCAGCAGACAAGCGGCTGAACACGCCAAGTCTACCATCTGCTAGACTTTTACAAGTAGGAAAAGACATATCGGACAGGTCCCATGTGTCTACTTGGAAGGTAAACACCTTTCGAATGGCGTGAGGAAACTCGGTCGCGGGGCTTGCATCACCAAGGTACTTGCAAAGATGATCCAGGTTGTAGGAGTAGTAAATGGCAAAGCCAGATCGTTCTGCATAGAAAAATAATTCGGAATCCGAGGTGGCTGCGGAAAGTGTGGCAGGGAGCTGCGAAGTCGTGAGTACAAGCCATCAAACGAAGACCTAGTGCTCACTCTGAATCCAGTTTCGAACTGAATCTCTTTAAGTGTCTCTCGGTCGACGAGATAGACATAGATGATCCCGTCATGGGTGAGGCCGACGCATCCCATTTGTTTGTTACGAATAAAGTTGGCCCTCACATCACCTATCATCTGCCTTCGAACCAAAAGAGCAATGGTAGCGGTTCTCCACGTATATCGCCATACACGAAACGTCTCTACGGCGCTGGGCGAGTTGTGAACAGGTCGCCTTTTGACAAGAGTTCCACTCACCCGTTTTCTATCTCACTGTTGACAAGTAGCGTGATTCCTTCTTCATCTATCCAACAATCCCAGCATAGGGGTGCGCCCATTACATCGATGGAAAGGACAATCTGCTTTGTCGTAAGATTCCATAGCCGCATTATACCTCCAAGGGACATGGAAAGCATATGAACGGCATCGTCTAGCATCCATGTCCACAAGACAGGTTCTATGCGTCGCTTCCAGTCAACCACCGACTTTGTCAGCTCAAAGGTGAGACTGTTTTCCTCTACAAAGATCTCTTCGGGACACTCTGGTAGCTCCAAGGTCCATATTTTTTTAGGTTCAGGCAATTTGTCGTCTTTGAGGATACGATCAAAGGCGGAAACGTCTTGCAGAAGGCACTTAATCTCCTCGGTGGAACTGTGCTGAAAGTTGCGCAGGACGGGTGCCCTGTGGGTGCTTGTCTGCAGATATAAGATACGCCTCCAGAATGATCTCGACGCAGTCAACTTCCAGAAGTTACGCGATGTCTAAATTCTTATGAGCGCTGAGGATAGATGTCGTCGGTGATGGCTCACTTGCGCTAGATTGATGGAATCAACAGTTGTGGGTACATTGAGTAATATTTCGAGTAGAACTTCCTCAGGAAGATCCAATAGGCCAGTCATGTTCGAAGTGAACAGGAGCAAGGAACGTTACCACCTGTGTCGGAGGTGTGTCGTCCTTTTAGAGGGTTTCAATGACAGCAATGGATCTTATCTGTAAGTCAGAGACTGGTTGAACGGTCCGTCAGTAATAGAGGGGTGGAGAGCCTGGGGGCACATAAGCAAATTTACTGATAATCTTACGCGAGCGAGTCAGAAGAGCATAAATACCTTGTGATTGGATAGTGTTTGGATGTTTATTACATCCCCACTATGGGCCAATTGTATTGCATACTCG
Source organism: Serendipita indica DSM 11827 (assembly GCA_910890315.1). NCBI lineage: Eukaryota > Fungi > Basidiomycota > Agaricomycetes > Sebacinales > Serendipitaceae > Serendipita > Serendipita indica. The sequence continues at coordinate 134,340 of CAJVGD010000045.1, forward strand.
CCAGTCTGCGTAGACAACTTTACCGCAAGATTTGCCAACAGGCGCAGATAAACTCTACGTCGCCGGCGGCATGGTCTCTGGCGTGGTAGTGTCAGTAAGGTGGCAAATTCTAACCAAGCTGTTGAATTCCACGATGACGTACTATGTTCCACCCTCTAATTATGCGGCCTGACAGACGCCGGCTTGGTCTTTGGACCTGTCCATCTCGCAATGGCAACTCAGAACTCAGCAAAATCAAAGGGCAAAAGCAAAAGTCGTTGGAGATTCTTGCGTTACGCAATAAGGTCATCAAGCAAGAAGCACCAAATGCAAAACACGGATAGCATCGCACCGGATGTAGTGATAAACGTAGTCGAGGCATCAGATATACTCGTGCCCCTCAAGGAAGCCCGCAGAACAACAAAGTCAATCATCGACCTCAAGCAGGTAAGTGGACGAGCCTAACACAATAATCTCGTCTGATGAACCTGATAGGCACTCAATGATAATCAGGGAGACTAAAGCGATCTGGTACAGCGTTTGGAAAAACACATGTCCGCTATTGAGCACCAAATCGACACTCTGGAGAAATATCCTCCAAAGGGTCGGGCCGTCGATGAAGCGAGATCGACCGAGGGTAAGCGAGTATTGTCTACGAGAAATCCACTCAAGTTTTCCAAAGTCGAAGCGTCTTTTATATATCAGCTCCCAATGGTGGCATTCCTCCGATGCTCGGTCCACGGCACCTGCCTTCAAGGAACACGTCAAGCCGTTCTCCAGACCGTTCATGATTGGGGCTGAGGACGAATCCTCGGGAAAACCAATATTCTGGCTTGTGATATAGCTGGGTCTGGGAAGATCACTATCACAATGTCGGCAGCGGCGTCGTGGCGCGCGGAGGGAGCACTAGGAGGCCAATTTTTCTTCTCAATGGCGAACATTGATACGCCAAACACCGAAAAATTCTGCTCAACTATGGCTAGAGACCTCGTGCAACAAATCCCAGACGTCGCGATGCATGTAGCGAATGCGGTGAAGCGGAACCCTTCCGCAATCTCAGCTGACGGCTCAAGAATTGCCTCTAGCTCTCAAGCTTGTACAATTCGATTATGGGATGCGGAGGCTGGTCAGGCGCTGGGGAGGCCTCTTCTAGGGCATATCAAATGCGTCCAAGGTGTTGCATTCTCACCCTACGGTTCGCAATTTGTCTCTTGCTCGGGTGGCCACACAGTTCGACTATGGGATGCAGAGACCGGGCAAACGTTGGGGGCTCCACTCCGAGGCCATAAACATTGGATCCATACTGTCTGATTCTCGCCAGATGACTCGCGAATCATCTCTGGGTCTCAGGATTTTAGAATTCGATTATGGGATGCGACCACTGGCCAGTCGGTGGGAGAGCCACGACGAGGGTATCGAGCCGCCGTCCAAGCAGTCGCATTCTCACCAGATAGCTCAAGGGTTGTCTCTGGCTCTCAAGGTCGTACAATCCGACTACGGGATGCGGAGATTGGCCAGACGCTGGGAGTTCCGCTTCGAGAGCATACAAATTGGGTCCTGGCTGTCGCATTCTCACCAGACGGGTCACAAATTGTCTCTGGATCGACAGATCGTACTATCCAAGTGTGGAATGTGGAACTTTCCGAGTCATTGGGGCCTGTCCAGCCATTGGGACCTGTCTATTCGTTTAGGGTGGCACTTCCCGGACAAGGCGACTTAGAGTTAGCCGTTCATTTCATAATCCCAAACCCTCGAGGCTCACCTCGGACTCTGAAGATTGCATAATTGAGGAAGAAATTGATGGTAATAGCCCATGGAACACTTTTCCTGGTTAGTTTGATTCACATTTGTCTTTGTTATTACTTCAAGCTGAACGAAATTACTAGGATCGGACATGACTGGTATGATTTTGTGTCAGAATTTTTCGATATCTCCAGAAATGATTATGCCGCCCGAGCTTCGAGGATGCTCGCTTTGAAGGGATGGCTGGGTACAATTGTCTGGCAAGCTTCTATTCTGGGTACCACCAGACAATCGGATCTCACTAATTTCCCCATCACTACTCACTCCTCCGACATCCAGCGCTCCCCACCCGACTAAAATAGATTTCACGCGCTTTCAATACGGCCCTTCTTGGGCAAAAGTCAGAGACAATATCCATTGAACCAAAATATTTGTTACAAATGCGATCAGTATTAATTGAGCAAGATAGATTGTCATGATCAGAGGTTACGCAATGTCTACACTCTTGTGAGTACTAAGAATAAATGTCGTCGGTGAGGGCTTACTTGCGCTATATTGGTGGAATCGGCATTTGATGGTACAGTGAATATTATTTCTAGTAGAACTTCCTCAGAAAGATCCAATAGGCCGGTCATCGTCCGAGGTGGACAGGAGGAAGGAGAGCCACCACCTGTGTTGGTGGCAGTTAGTTCGTATTTCCCTTTTAGAACGCTTCGATGTAAGCGGTGAATCCTATTTGTAAGTCAGAGGCTGGTTGAACTGCCCGTCAGTCATAGAGAAGTGGGGAGACCGGCAGGCGCCAAACATATCTTGGAATCACCCACCTTCGCGATGCCGGCCCAGAATTCAAACGTGCCTAAGAAGCAGCAGAGAATTGTGAACAACTCGCTATCCCCATCTCTCGCCCAACGCCTAACAAGCAAAAAGAATCAAGCCTACGACGCGGCCAGGTTTGGGCTCGACGTCACGGCCAACATAGCTGAGGGATCGGATCTACTTGCTCCTCTGAAGGCTGTATGCCGAGCGACAAAATCAATCCTCGAGACCATACAGGTGAGCATGGGAGACTGTCACAAATTCGGGCTTATGAGTGCGACAGGCAATCGAGGGCAATCAAGAAGAATGGACCAACCTTACTCGACGCTTGAAGGGATATCTGTCTGCGCTTGAAGAGCGGATCACCTTGTTTGAGAAATACTCTCCAGAGGACAGGATCGTCGACGAGGCGTTCAGCCAGCCGCTTATCCACTATACAGAGTGCGTGAATACCCACTCTGTTTCAAGATGTTGAATTATCTAGGTTCCTCGAAACTTTGCATGATTCTGTCGTCGACCTCCAGAAGAAACGCAGCCGCAGTAAACTCGAGTTCTTTACAGGAGGAGTCGATGCCAGAGACATTCTCGAACTCAATAGAGATGTCGAGGACCAGCATAGGCAGTTCATGGTGCGAATGTCCCTAGTCCCATTCTCTAGTTCACCGTAAACACAGGAGGCATTGAGCGTTTTCCTCGCATTACGCACTCAAGTCATCGAGCGGAACACCAAAGTGACCAAGGAAGATGCCCAAGCTACTAAATTCGACATGGAGGCTGTAAAGGCTGATGTGAAAACGATTCGGGCAGATGGTGAGTGGGGGCTCTGTTTGGGACACTTGCTTAGGATTCCAAGTCGACGCCTCTGTCATACTTCAGTTACCAACGGTGGCGTTCGTTGCATCTTCAGTTCACAACACCTGTCTGAAAGGAACGCGTGAGGCGGTTATTCAGACGATCCGGTGCTGGGCCGATGATGATGGTCTGGAGATGCCGATATTTTGGTTGTGTGACATAGCTGGATCTGGAAAGTCCACAGTCGCCATGTCCGCAGTGGAATTATGGCGTAATGAGGGATTGCTAGGCGGCCGATTCTTCTTCTCCATAGCAAGTAGCGACGCATCGACTACGGACAAGTTCTGCGCTACTATGGCAAGAGACCTCGTTCATTACATCCCCGACCTTGCATCGTGCATTGCTGGAGCCGTGAAACGGAATCCGTCTTTGATGCGAAGCCCCCTCGACGAGCAATTCCAGATACTCATCACCTACCCTATTCGCCATCGACAACGGCGCGTAGTTCTTGTCATCGACGCTCTTGACGAGTGTCAATCTGAATCACAGCGAAGAGAGCTTGTCGATACACTTGTTGCGGCTGTTAGGGAATGCAAGAACCTCAGAATATTTATTACAAGTCGTCCGGACTCTGTCGTTGAAGCAGCTTTGGGCTCGCTTGCGATCAAAACCAAGTTGGAGGACCGCCTGCACGATCTCAATTATCATGATAACGTCAATGATATCGCCATATATATACATAACTCACTAGAAAAGGTGCTGTCGGAGGACAAGAGGGGAAGGCTGGTCGAGAGAGCCAATGGATTGTTCATTTGGGCAAGCACCGCGTGTCGAATGCTTAGTAACAAGACTAGACTGAGGTCCGCGGCGGAAATATACAATCGTCTCATTTCCATGGACCAGAGCGGTGTCATCGACGATCTGTACGGTCTCATCCTCGAGCGCATAGACCCCGAAGACTACGTGGTCATGTATGAGATGCTCGCTTTACTGCTCGTTGCCTTTGAGCCACTCACTACCGATGATCTTGATGACATCCTCAAACATGCCGGAGTAGATGGGAGCGCCAGGGGGCTAATGGACGCTCTTGGCAGTGTACTGGGCGAAGACAAGACAACAAATCTGATCCAGTTTCGGCATCCCACCTTTGTGGAGTACCTCAAACGCCGCACAATTGTTCGACCCATAGATAGCCACAACAGAGTATATATCAATACCACCAACGCGCATGGGAAAGCCGCATCATGGTGTCTCAAATGCCTGAATTCACCGGACGGTCTCAAATTCAACATATGTCAGCTTGAAACGTCTTTCTACTTGAATAGGGAATTACCAGACCTTGACGCCAGGGTATCAAAGTTTATCCCGAGGAGACTTCAATATGCTGGCTCCCATTGGTTGTTTCACGTAGCGGAAACTGACCATCAATGGCGATCCACGTTTACAAAGGAGCTTCAACTTGTTACCCGATCTCCATACGTACTATACTGGATGGAGATTATGAGTTTCACAGGGGGAGTGTCACGAGCAATAGCTGGGCTTCGAGCTGTAGAAGGCAGCACCGGAGTGAGTGTTTTATCCCACCAAGGTGTCACCACTGAAGCAGTAGAAAGATTGAAGAACACACTAGACGCAACATGGAGGAGGCTCGACGGTTTATGGTAGCATTTTCGGTGCCGATCCAGGATAGCGCCTCACACATCTATATTTCTGCACTTCCATTCGCTCCCATCAAATCAAGACTGCATAAAGAAGGCGTGAATCAGCGCCATAACATGCTTAATGTGGTTCGGGGGGTCGAGAAGATGTATCCCGGACTTCCAGCTAGTCTTCGAGGTCACCAGGGTTGGGTCAATGCCGTCGCGTTCTCTCCGGATGGCTCACGAATTGTCTCTGGCTCACATGACAAGACGATTCGAGTGTGGGATGTGGATACTGGACAGCCGTTGGGAGAGCCATTGCATGGCCACGAAGATTTTGTCTGGAGCGTTGCATTCTCTCCAGACGGCTCACGAATTGTCTCTGGGTCGGCTGATCGGACGATTCGAATATGGGATGCAGTCACTGGGCAGTCGTTAGGAGAACCGCTTCAAGGGCACGAAAATGGGGTTAGTGCTGTCGCGTTCTCGCCAGACGGCTCTCGGGTTCTCTCAGGTTCGGCTGACAAGACAATTCGATTATGGGATTCACTCTCTGGGACCCCCATAGGAGAGCCGCTCAAAGGTCATAAAAATGGAGTCTTGGCCGTCGCATTCTCGCCAGAAGGTTCGCGAATCGTCTCTAGCTCGTACGACAAAACGATTCAAATATGGGACGCGATCAATGGTCGGCCGCTGGGAGAGCCATTCCGCAGTTACGAATGTTGGGCCCTGGCCGTCGCATTCTCACCGGACGGCTCACGAATCGTCGCTGGGTCGACAGATGATATGGTTCGAGTATGGGACTTACGCACTGAGCAGTCATTGGAAGGGCTCTCTAGAGCTCAAGGCGACTCGGTTCGAACCGTCGCGGCTTCACCAGAGGTCTCGCGAATCGCCAGTGGCTCGCAAGAAAGTACGATTCAAGTTCAGGGTGTACATTTTAGAAGTGTGTTAGACTCCCCATTCGAAGGTCACGAGGGCTTTGTCTTAGGTGTCGCGTTCTCTCTGGGGGGCTCTCAAATTGTCTCTAGCTCGGCTGACGGGACGATCCGAACATGGGATATTGTAACTGGGCAGTCGATACGAGAGCCGGCCAGAGGTCAAGAGCATGGGATTAGCACCGTCGCATTTTCACCTGACGGCTCACGAATTGCATTTGGCTCGTCCGACCGCACGATTCAATTGTGGGATGCAGCTAGAAAAAATTCTTTGGGAGGCTCTCTCAGAGGTCATGATAGCGGAGTCCTGGCGGTCGCCTTCTCCCCAAACGGCAAACAGATAGTCTCTGGCTCGTATGACCAGACGATTCGCCTTTGGGATGTAGCCACAGGAAAGCCATTAGGAGAGCCCCTCAAAGGTCATGAGGATTGGGTCATGTCCATCGCATTCTCTCCTGATGGCTCACGAATCGTCTCCGGCTCGGCTGATGGGACTATTCGACTATGGAATATAGCAACTGGACAGCCACTAGGAGATCCACTCCGAGGTCATGAATATTATTGGGTCTTGGCCGTCGCTTATTCGCCAGGTGGCTCTCGAATCGTCTCTGGCTCAGCTGACGGGACTATTCGAGTTTGGAATGCGATCACTAGACAGCCTTTGGGAGGGGCACTTCGAGGCCACGAATACGGGGTGTTGGCCGTCGCATTCTCGCCAGAAGGCTCGCGAATCGTCTCCTGCTCACATGACAAAACAATTCGGCTGTGGGCTGTGGAGTCTGGGCAACCGCTCGCAGATCCAATCCAAGGACATAATGACTCTGTAAAAGCCGTCGCATTCTCGCCGGATGGTTCAAGAATTGCCTCTGGCTCGTATGACCAAACGGTTCGATTATGGGATGCTGTACCCGGGCAGAAATTGGGAGAGCTGCTTCGGTCTCACACAGACGCAGTTTCAGCTGTCGCGTTTTCACCAAATGGTTCGCAAATAGCCTCAGGTTCTCATGACAAAACGGTTCGGATTTGGGACGCATACGCAAGGAAGACGTTTGGGAAGCCACTCCAAGGTCACCAAGGCTTTGTTTTGAGCCTCTCATTCTCGCCAGACGGCTCAAAAATTGTCTCTGGATCGAGTGATGAGACGATTCGGTTATGGGACATTGTCACTGGACAGCCATTGGGAGAGCCAACCCAAGGTCATGAAGACTGGATCAACGCCGTCGCATTCTCACCAGACGGCTCACGAGTTGTCTCTGCCTCTCAAGACAAGACAATTCGAGTTTGGGATGCAAACACCGGACAGCCGTTAGGAGGGCCACTGGAAGGTCACGAAGGCCCCGTATGGAGCGTCGCATTTTCTCCGTGGGGTTCGCGGATTGCATCTGGCTCGCAGGACCAGACAGTTCGCCTGTGGGATGTAGTCGCTGGGCAGCCAGTTGGAGAACCACTCAGAGGTCACGAAGCTGGAGTAGGCACAGTCGCCTTTTCGCCAGACGGCACCCTGATTATCTCCGCCTCGGTCGACGAGACGGTTAGATGGTGGAACGCAGTCACCGGAGCGCCGTTAGGAACGCCACTTCGAGGTCAAGATTACGGAGTTTTGACCATCGCAGTAGCGCCAGATGGCTCACTGATCTATTCTAGGTCTGCATATGGGAAGATTCATATCTGGGATGCAAAGACTGGACAACCGTTGGGAGTGCCACTCTCTGGGTATGAGAGCGGTGTCTCGTGTATCGCATTCTCACCAGACCACTCGAAGATTGCGATAGTTGCTCCTTCAGCTAGCAAGAAGATCCATATATGGGATATAGTCACCGGAAATCTGTTGGGAGAGCCACTCCTGGGTCACCAGGAGTCTGTCAAAGTGGTCGCATTCTCACCAGATGGTTCTCGACTAGTCTCCGGCTCTGATGATAAAACTATTAGACTGTGGAATACATACACAGGTCGATCATTGGGAGAGCCGATCCGAGGTCACCAAGGCGAGGTCAGAGCCATCGCATTCTCGCCAGATGGATCACGAATCCTCTCTGGCTCGACCGACATGACCGTTCGTGTATGGGACGCAGGAATAAGTGAGTGTAGCTTGTAATAAGTTTATGTGGGAAGTGACTCTTCCCCCTCCTAGATGATGCGAACAACATCAATCCGCATGACAGGAATTCTATACATTCTGATCTCAGGGAAGGTTCTCCTCTCGGAATCATTATACCCGGATTCGAACAGTGCTCACTCACGCTCGATGGATGGGTACAGTCAGGGGCTAAGCGTCTATTCTGGGTGCCTCCAAACAATAGGCATGGGATAAAAAATCCCCGCCTTCTTTTGACAATCCCGACCTCGAGTCCTTTCCGTTCAACCAAACTCGACTTGACTCATTTTCAATGTGGCCTTTCTTGGACGAATGTTCAAAACGACATCCGCCGGTGACCTGTCAGGTATTATATTTGCCACTTTGTGTATTTTATTTGTATCCACGTCGATCGAAGAATGCTGTGAGAGCCATTCGAGCACATCCAGTCATTTATCGTAGACGTTGAGGGTTGTCCTCCCTCATACCAATCCGTGTGTCAGCAGATTGAATAGTGAGATATGGCCAGGTCGGGTCGGCGCCAAATACATCTTATGCTCAGCCACTTTGCGCGATGTCAGCCCAAAGGCCGATCAAGGCCAAGAAACAGCACACAGTTGGGAATGACACAACAATCTCGTCTTTGACGCAACGCCCAACCAGTAAAAGAGATCAACTATACGATGCGGCTACCGTGGGCCTCAACGTGGTGGCAAATATAGCCGAGGGATCAGACATACTAGCCCCTCCAAAGGCAGCTTGTCGAGCGACGAAATCAATTCTCGACGTGGCGCAGGTGAGCAAGATAAATTGTCACGATTTGACCTGATCAACGCGAGAGGCGGTTGAGAACAATCAAGAAGAATGGGCTGAACTCATTCAACGTCTGAAGAAATGCATGTCCGCACTTGAGGAACGGGTCGCCTTCTTTGAAACATATCCCTCAGAGGACAGAGCTGTCGACTAGGCATTCAGCCAGCCGCTCGTCCATTATATCGAGTATGTGAGCCTCTCTATTTGTGTCAAGAGGTTGAAACATGCAGGTTTCTTGAGACTAGGCATGATACAGTCGTCGACCTCCAGACGAAACGCAGCCGGAGCAAACTCGGATTCCTTAAAGCGTTTGGAAAAGTGAAAATTGATGCAGAAGAGCTTCTCAAGTTCAATCGAGATATCGAAGATCAACATAGGCAATTCATGGTGCGAGTTTCGTCCGTTTCGTTCACAAGCTCATCATGGACACAGGAGGGGTTGAATTGGTTTGTCGCATTGCGGGTTCAAGCCATCGAGAGGAACACTAGAGTTACAAAGGAAGATGTCCAAGTAACGAAAGCCAACGTGGAGGCCACCAAGGCAAACGTCGAGATAATTTTGACAGACGGTAAGCGGAAACCTTGTCTGAAGCGCCCACTGAATACTTCAAGTCGACACTTCTGCAATACTTCAACTACCTACGGTAGCATTCGTTGCATCCTCAGTCCATAACGCATGCCTGAAAGGAACGCGTGATGCAGTTCTGCGGACAATCTGGTGCTGGGCCGACGACGATAACACGGAGAAACCAATATTTTGGCTCTGTGATATAGCCGGATCTGGCAAGTCCACAGTCACGATGTCCGTGGTGGAATCATGGCGAAAGGAGGGAGTGCTAGGCGGCCGGTTCTTCTTCTCGATAGCGAGCAACGAAGGATCGACCACGGACAAGTTCTGCTCCACAATAGCAAGAGATCTCGTTCACTACATCCCTGGGCTCACACCCCACGTTGCCAAAGCCGTGAAGCAGAACCCTGCTTTCATGCGGAGCTCTATTGACGAGCAGTTCAAGACTCTCGTCACTAATCCTCTTCATTATTGGCAAGGGCGCGTAATTCTTATCATCGACGCTCTTGATGATTGTAAATCTGGATCACAGCGAAGGGAACTAGTCGACGTCCTGGCTGGAGCCGTTCAAGAAAGCAACAATCTGAAGATATTCATGACAAGCCGGCCGGACTCTGTCATCGAAACGGCATTGGGTTCGCTTGCGATCAAAACCAAGTTAGAGGACCGCCTACATGATGTCAACCCTCGCGACAACGTTGATGACATCGCGCTCTACATTCACAGATCGCTAGATGGAGTGCTTTCGGAAGACAAGAGGCAAAGGCTTGTCCAAAAATCCAACGGCTTGTTCATTTGGGCAAGCACAGCATGTCGAATGCTCGATAGCAACACCAGATTACGGCCTCCTGAGAGCATATACAACCGTATCATCTCCATAGACCAGGGTGGTGTCATAGACCATTTGTACACCCTCGTCCTCGAGCGCACAGACCCCGAAGACTACGCGGTTATGCACGAGATGCTCGCAATACCGCTGGCCGCTTTCGAACCGCTTACCGTTGGCCATTTTGACGACATAGTCAATCATAATAGGGTAGACGGGAGTGCCAAGGCGCTAGTAGATGCTCTTAGCAGCGTGCTGAGCGAGGATAAAGCGACGAATGCAATCCAATTTCGTCATCCAACCTTCGTTGAGTACCTTCGACGCTGCTTTCATACCTCGGCCATCCAGAAGCGCAATAATCTCTATCTCGACGTCAGCAAGGCACATGGTCAAACCGTATCATGGTGTCTCAAATTCTTATATCTGGTCTCAAGTTCAATATCTGTCAAATCGAGTCATCCTTCTACCTAAACAGGGATATCCCAGACCTTGATGCAAGAGTATCCAAGTTCATTCCGACAAGACTTCGATATCCCAGCTCTCATGGGCTCTCCATGTGGGGAAAAGACTCCGACTGGCGGTCTATACTCAAGAACGAGCTTCGGCGCATGGTTGAATTTCCATACGTGCTGTGCTGGATGGAGATCCTGCGCTTCACCGGGGGATTGCCTCGAGCAATAGCGGGTCTTCGAGCCGTGACAGCCCACATAGGAGTGAGTGGTTTATCCCAGCGATATTCAAGCGATTAGGCGGTAGACAACTTGAAAAAGAAACCAGATGCAACATGATCGAAATACAACGGTTTATGATGACATTCTCAACACCGTGTTGTGACAGCGCCCCACACATCTACATTTCCGCGCTTCCGTTCACCCCAACAAGATCGAAATTACATAATGAGGTTGTAAAAAGACGCATCAATACCCTCGCTGTGACAAAGGGACTCGATGAAATGTATCCCGGGCTCCCTACTAGTCTTCGGGGTCATACCGACTGGGTCAATGCTGTCGCATTCGCGCCAGATGGCTCGCAGATCGCCTCATGTTCAGTAGATAAAACAATTGGACTGTGGGATGCATTCACTGGGCAGTCATTGGGGGAGCCGCTCCGAGGTCATGTCCACTTGGTCGAGGCCATCGCGTTCTCGCCAGACGGCTCACAAATTACCTCCGTTTCGCGCGATACGACGGTTCGACTCTGGGATGTAAACACCGGATATCCATTAGGAGAACCACTCCGATATCATAATGATGGAGTCAGCGCTGTCGCCTTCTCGCCAGACGGTTCACGAATCGTCACCGGTTCGGAGGATGCGACGATCAGACTGTGGGATTTAGAAGGCGATCGGCCCGTGATGGAGCCACTTCGAGGCCACGAAGATGGAGTGACCGCTGTCGCGTTCTCACCCAATGGTTCGCAAATTGCTTCTGGCTCGTACGACAAAACAATTAGACTATGGGATGGAGCTACTGGTCTTTCGTTGGGAGAGGCAATCCGCTGTCATGACAATTGGGTCAAGACAATTAGCTTCTCACCAGACGGTTCACAAATTGTCTCTGGCTCAGAGGACCGTACTATTCGACTATTGGATGCAGTTACTAGACAACCACTTGGGGAGCCATTTAGAGGTCACAAGGGTTCAGTCTCCTCGGTCGGGTTCTCTCCAGATGGCTCACAAATTGTCTCTGGCTCGACGGACAGCACAATACGACTGTGAGATATAGCCAACAGAGAAACCCTGAGGGACCCCCTCAAAGGCAACGAAGGCTTAGTCCTCGGCGTGGCGTTTTCACCAGATGGCTCACACATCGCCTCTGGTTCAGCTGATAGGACCATTCGACTGTGGAGTGCAGTCACCGGATGCCCATTGGGAGAGATGCCTCGAGGTCACCAAAATTCGGTCTATGCCGTCGCGTTCTCGCCAGATGGTTCACGAATCGCCTCTGCATCCATCGATAAGACGATTCGAACATGGGATGCGGTCACTGGGCAGCCGTTAGGAGAGCCACTTCAAGGTCACAAAGGTGGTATCTTAGCTGTGGAATTCTCCCCAGACGGCTTACAATTTGTCTCGGGTTCAACGGATAAAACAATTCAACTGTGGGATGCGGATAGTGGAAAACCGTTGGGAGAACCACTTCGAGGTCATACGGAGTCGATCAAGTTTGTCGGCTTCTCCACGGATGGCTCCCGAATCGTCTCTGGCTCGTTCGACACGACAATTTGACTCTGGGATGCAGCCACTGGAAAACCATTAGGAGAGCCACTCCGAGGTCACGCGATGTCAATCGAGGCGGTAGCTCTCTTGTCAGATGGTTCCCGAATCGTATCTGGCTCGATGGATTGCACGATTCGACTATGGAATGCAGCGACAGGTCAGTCGTTGGGAGCGCCGCTGCGTGGTCACCAAGAGTCCGTGAGAGCCGTCGCATTCTCACCAGACGGCTTGAGAATTGCTTCTGGCTTGTCCGATAGGACTATTTGTATTTGGGATGTGGCTACCCGATCGCTGTTGGGAAAGCCATTTCGAGGCCACCAAGACCCGGTTTGTGGCATCGCTTTCTCGCCAGACGGTTCTCGCATTGTCTCTGGATCGTACGATGGGAAGATTCGACTATGGGATATACCTACTGCACGGCAGTTGGAAGATCCATTTCTAGGTCACGAAAGCTGGGTCAACACTGTTGCATTTTCACCTGACGGTCTGCGAATTGTCGGCGGCTCCTCAGGCAACACGATTAGTCTCTGGAATGTAGAAGGTACTGAGTGCAGCCAGACTTTTCTTAATGGTGCAATGTACTGACAAATTCCGCTAGATACAAAAGCGCATAGATTGATTCACGAAATTCTCGTGCCTGGATACGATGGTGTTCGCTTTTGCGCGATGGCTGGGTGCTGTGCGACGACGATAAACATCTCTTCTGGGTACCACCGGACAATCGACATGGACTGTCATTTCCTCGCCTTCTTCTGACGTTACCGACATCAAGGAGTGTTTTCCGCGCAACCAAGCTTGACTTTACCTATTTTCAAGGTGGTCTCTCATGGACAAACGTTTTAAAGACATCCGATGATGATTTAGTATGATCTATATGACTACTTCTGCACATTGTATTCTATATGCCTAGAACGAAGTATTTCTGGCTTCTGCACTTACACACGTCCAGTCGCATTGTTATAGACTTCGAAGGTTCTTTCACTTAGTAGAATACATAACAGGCGACTGCCAGGCACAATCTGTCACAGCACTGGGCACAATCTCTCACAACACCAGGCACGATCCGTCACAAACTTGCACGATGAGGACGTGCTGGCCGTATGACAGATGCAATGCTTCAAATAATAGTCGCTCACTCATCCTCGCATGCAAACTGGCATGCTTGCGCACAATTTGCACGACAATTGGAACAAATCGGGGCGAATTGGCACTGCAAGTGTCACCAATCGGCACAAAGTTGCACGAATTGTCACAAATCTGCACGTTCTTTCACGAATCGTCATAAATCTTCGCATTCTTTCACGATACTGCACAAGGGTGTCAAGGCAGGATCCTATTATTGTCCGAGCTGTCCGCCCAAATGACAGATCTTTGGATAGCATGTAGCTGACCTAGAATATGAAGGGGTACGGTCCGAACACGATGGCCATGGTATAGATCGTTCATCCATGCACGTTTGAATCGCAAAACTACGGTGATTATTCGCAGAATCAGATAGCTGAGCCTCATAGGTACAAAGGTAAGGTAATGATTCTCTTCTTTCTCGCCAAGGTTCATTGATTGACGCTGCCTCGGACTTTTGTCCATGAAGGACCACAGTGGAAATGAGCGAAGTCGAGTTTGGTCGGGTAGGGAGGGGTAGACGTTGGTAAGTTGAGGAGGAATGGAGACGTTAATGAGAGCCGATTGTCTGGTGGAACCCAAAATAGAAGCTTCCCTGAGAGATGCACCCAACCGTCATCAGAGAGAGTAAATGTTCGGAGCTGGGAAAGCATAACTTTCAATAAAGCCAGGATATTTTGATGCGAGATAAGGCCATCCTGGATTGACTGGCTCAACTGACCATTATGGTTGGATAACTCGGCTACGGGAATTTGTAAGCTTCCAGCATCACGGGGGGAAAAGGAATGAAGTGAAACGAACCAAATGCGGTGTTCCATAGTGTAATTGTGCTGTGAGCTGGAACCGACGTGATTTCCAAGCCGTCTGGTGAGAATGCAACGGCGCCTCCCCAGTCTGTGTGGCCTCGGAGTGGGTCTCCCAACGACTGGCCCGTCTCCGCATTCCATAGTCGAATCGTATGATCGCGCGAGCCAGAGACGATTCGCGAGCCGTCTGGTGAGAATGCGACGGCGCTGACCGAGTTTGTGTGGCCTCGGAGTGGGTCTCCCAACGACTGGCCCGTCTCCGCATTCCATAGTCGAATCGTGTTATCCCACGAGCCAGAGACGATTCGCGAGCCGTCTGGTGAGAATGCGACGGCGGTGACCGAGTTTGTGTGGCCTCGGAGTGGGTCTCCCAACGACTGGCCCGTCTCCGCATTCCATAGTCGAATCGTGTTATCCCACGAGCCAGAGACGATTCGCGAGCCGTCTGGTGAGAATGCGACGGCGCTGACCGAGTTTGTGTGGCCTCGGAGTGGGTCTCCCAACGACTGGCCCGTCTCCGCATTCCATAGTCGAATCGTATGATCGTGCGAGCCAGAGACGATTCGCGAGCCGTCTGGTGAGAATGCGACGGCGGTGACCCAGTTTGTGTGGCCTCGGAGTGGGTCTCCCAACGACTGGCCCGTCTCCGCATTCCATAGTCGAATCGTATGATCGTCCGAGCCAGAGACGATTCGCGAGCCGTCTGGTGAGAATGCGACGGCGCTGACCGAGTTTGTGTGGCCTCGGAGTGGGTCTCCCAACGACTGGCCCGTCTCCGCATTCCATAGTCGAATCGTGCTATCCCACGAGCCAGAGACGATTCGCGAGCCGTCTGGTGAGAATGCGACGGCGCTGACCAGTTTGTGGCCTCGAGGTGGGTCTCCCAACGACTGGCCCGTCTCCGCATTCCATAGTCGAATCGTGTTATCATTGTCCGAGCTAGAGACGATTCGCGAGCCGTCAGGTGAGAATCCGACGGCGGTGACCAAGTTTGTGTGGCCGCGGAGTGGGCCTCCCAACGACTGGCCCGTCTCCGCATCCCATAGCCGAACGGTATGATCGCCGGAGCCAGAGACGATTCGCGAGCCGTCTGGTGAGAATGCGACGGCGGTGACCGAGTTTGTGTGGCCTCGGAGTGTGTCTCCGAACGACTGGCCCGTCTCCGCATTCCATAGTCGAATAGTATGATCGCGCGAGCCAGAGAGGATTCGCGAGCTGTCAGGTGAGAATGCGACGGCGCTGACCCAGTGTGTGTGGCCCCGCAGTGGATCTCCCAACGACTGGCCCGTCTCCGCATTCCATAGTCGAATCGTCTTATCACCCGACCCAGAGACGATTCTCAAGCCGTCTGGTGAGAATGAGACGGTGCTGACCCAGTCTGTATGGCCTCGGAGTAGACCTCTCAACGACTGGCCCGTCTCCGCATTCCATAGTCGAATCGACTTATCATTCGAGCCAGAGACGATTCGCGAGCCGTCTGGTGAGAATGCGACGGCGCTGACCCAGTTTGTGTGGCCTCGGAGTGGGTCTCCCAACGACTGGCCCGTCTCCGCATCCCATAGTCGAATCGTGTTATCATTCGAGCCAGAGACGATTCGCGAGCCGTCTGGTGAGAATGAGACGGCGGTGACCGAGTTTGTGTGGCCTCGGAGTGGGTCTCCCAACGACTGGCCCGTCTCCGCATTCCATAGTCGAATCGTCTTATCATCCGAGCTAGAGACGATTCTCAAGCCATCTGGTGAGAATGCGACGGCGCTGACCCAGTTTGTGTGGCCTCGAAGCGGTTCTCCCAACGACTGGCCAGTCTCCGCATCCCATAGTCGAATCGTATTATCATACGACCCAGAGACGATTCGCGAGCCGTCTGGTGAAAATGCAATCGTCCTGACTACCTCTGTATGTCCCCGAAGCGCTTCTGGAAGTCCCCGGTATGTCTTTTCCAGCCCTTTAGTCACTTTGAGAGTGTTACTATACATTGATAACCCCTCCATATGCATATGTGATTCTGTAGGTGTGAACGGAATCGCCGAGATGTAGATATGTGGAGCACTCTCTTGAATAGGTACTGAAAATGCCATCATAAACCGCATCACTTCACTTATGCGACCATTAGTCTCTTTTTCAACCTTTCCCTTGTTAAAAAATGCGAATATACCGAGGCGAGCCACTCACACTATTGCGCATCACAGCTCGGAGCCCATCTATAGCTCGCGGCAGTCCTCCAATCAAGCTCAGAACCTCCATCCAATGTAGTACATATGGGACTCGAATAATATGTTCAACTTCATTTTTGAGCTTGCTTCTCCATTTGCTATCCGTTTCGGCCATATGAAACGGCCAGTGTAAACTCGCATATCGAACGTTCATTCTGATGAACTTTGATATTCTTGCCTCTAGATCCGGCATCTCTCTGTTTCGATAGAAGGACGACTCGATTTCACATATATTGAACTTGAGGCCTTCCTTCGGTGCTTGAAGTTTATTGAAACCCCACGATGCAATTTGACCGTGCGCATTGGCGATGTCGATATACATTCCACTCGGCTCTTTGAGGTCTGGGCCTAGACAGCGCCGTCGCAGATATTCCACAAGAGTAGGGTGACGAAACTGAATGACTTTTGTTGCTTCATCTTCGATAAGAACACTTCCAAGTTCTCGAATCAACACCCTGAAGTGTCCCCGTAGTCTACTATGCTTGAGAATGTTGTCTAGATCCTCGGAGGTAAGTGGTTCGAATGCAGCGAGCAGTAGTGCAAGCATGCTCCACATGATGGTATGGAATTTGGGATCTATCCGCTCGAAGATGAGCTTGTATACGTCGTCAATGTCTCCACTTTGGTCCAATAAGACCAATGAGTCGTATATATTTTCAGGCGTGTCCCATGTTGTTTCGTTGTTGATCATTCGACATGCGGTGCTCGCCCAGATGAACAATCCCCTCGCCTTCTCAATCAGCCGCCGTCTCTTGTCCTCGGGTAGAACAGTGTAGAGTGATTGATGGACATACGTCGCGATGTCATCTACGTTGTCACGATGTTTGACATCATGCAACCGGTCTTCCAATTTACATTTGATCGAGAGTGGTTGAAGAACCGATTCGATGACGGCGTCTGGCCGACTCGTGATGAATACCTTGAGGTTCTTGCTTTGTCGAACGGCTTTAGCAAGCGTGTCGACAAGTTCCTTTCGCTGAGGTCCAGATTTGCATTCGTCTATGGCGTCGATGACAAGAACTACGCGTCCGTCTCGATGACGGAGTGGATCGATGATGAGTGTGTGGAATTGTTCCTCCAACGAACTCCGCATGACCGATGGGTTCCGTTTGACGGCATCTGCGACGTGGGGTGCGAGTTCGGGAATGTGTTGAGCAAGGTCTCTTGCCATGGTCGAGCAGAACTTTTCTATTGTCGATGTATCGCTATTAGCTATGGAGAAAAAGAATTGGCCTCCTAGTGTTCCCTCGACATGCCAGGACGCGGCTGCCGACATTGCAACTGTGGACTTGCCAGAGCCGGCTATGTCGCAGAGCCAGAATATTGGTTTGTCTGAGGTATCATCCTCAGCCCAATTCTGGATTGTCTGAAGGACAGCCTGACGCGTTCCTTGTAGACAGGTTCTGTGGACCGAGGATGGGGCGGATGCCACCATCGGGAGTTGGAATATAAAGGATGCGTCGACTTGGAGCATTTGAGTGAACGTCGTGCAAGCAAGTCCTAGCTTACCGTCTGAGGAGACTGCTTCTACCTTGTGTTCGATAGCATGAACTCGGTAGCCCGTGAAGAGGGCCAACGCTTCCTATTTAGGGTGTGAAATTAGGATGATATAGCCTGGTGCTCTCACCATGAACTGCCTATGCCGGTCCTCGATATCGCGATTGAATTTACGAATGAGCCCTGCGTCGACCTTTACTTTTCCGATGGCCGTAAAAGCACCGTGGCTGGTGCGGGGTCGCGTATGCCTATCATTGACGATAGCGCAATGAATATCCTCGAGAACTCTGCGTCAATCAGTCGACTGCGCCAGAGTAGATGTGCCAATTACTTACTCGACATAACGAACGAGTGGCTGGCTAAAAGCCTCGTCGACAACCCTATCCTGTGGAGGATACTTCTCGAGCGAGTCGATTTGGTTCTCAATAGCCCACATGTATTCCTCCAGACGGCGTACAAGGTCACTCCAGTCTCCTTGATTATCGTCGATGGCCTATGATAACCGTCAGGCGACATTATGCGGGTTTGTGTGCTTACCTGCTTGACGTCGATGATTGACTTTGTTGCTCTGCAGGCTGCTTTGAGAGGAGCGAGGATATCCGAGGCCTCTGCTACGTTTGCGACTACATCCAGTGCGATACTGGCCGTATTTTGGACTTGATCCTTCTTGCCTGGCGATCGTCCTGCAGCATTCGAGGGCCCCTGATTCAGTTTAGTCGACTTTTGAGATGACATTGCGGAGGTGGAATCCAAGTCAAGGACGGCGTCTACCACTCTCTGCCGCATATTCTCCACGAGCCAGTCGAATCTAACTATGAGAGTAACAATACATCCAGTCTTAATGCACGATTCCGACAGTCCAGGGAGCAGTCAAAGGTCTCGAACCTTGGCGAGTTGTCTAATTGCCCCTGCGTGTGTAGACTGCACGATTCGCAATTGGAACGCGGCAATTTGAAGAGCCACTTCAAGGGCACACAAGTTCGGCCGGCGCCATTGCATTCTCGCCAGATGGCTTGGGAATCATTTCGAGCTCCATAGACTCCACAGTTAGACTGTGGGGCGCCGCATTCGGTTCGTTCCATTTCACTCCTCTCTTACCCTACTTCTGGAAGCTCACCAATACCGCCGGACAATCGCCTCTCATTGACTTCTCCACTGCTGCTCACCATACCGACATCGACTTTACCCATTTCCACTGCGGTCCCTCTTGGACAAAAGTCAGAGAAAGTATCCATTGAACCAAGGATTTGACAGGTATAAAATCAATATCACTATATATATCCCTTGCTTACGAGCTTGAAAATGAGCATGATGTTTGTGTACACTTGGCTTGCTGGCGTTGCTGGAACGAGCGCTTTCGACGATGCGATCGACAATATAGATGGGGCAAAGCTTAGTTCTCGCCAATAAAGTCGATAATAGCTCGTAAAAGACAGGAAACGACTGGGTTTACAAGGCGAGAGGTCACCAGCAAGTCTGTCAAGAGGTGTTGCTTGCAGGATCATTTGATTCCAATGTTCTGGGTCCTCGCCTTGCTTCTTGTTTAGGACGACCGGCTTTACTATTTTCGCGCCTATATTCGCTTCCTCATCGAGTTCATCTCACTAGTCTCTCGATTGACAATTGAGGTAATCGACCTGAAGAGTCTCTTCTTGAGACGTAGCACGCCAAAGTATCCAACTCGACTTTTAGTATTCAGACTCGTCTTTGCGCATACACTAGGCGACTCGTATAGATTAAGACTTGCAGGTGATGTCGCACTCACGATCCAAAGAGAGACAAATGCTGACCAACTCTTCACCGAGGACTGGGAAGCCATTCTTTTGGAAAGTCTGCAAGCGTAACTCTTCTCCTTTCCGCTTTATAACTCCCTCCACCTCGTCCGTGTGATCGTAATCTCGAATCGTGATGCCTTGTTGGAAGAGGGATATCTGTAAAAGAGTCTGGTGATGAGGACGTAGCCCTGGCCTAGACAAGACGTTAGGACTTTGATTGATGGTATTCGAACAACTTACATTCGCCTCGGAAACCAATTTACGGAGTGTATCCATACACCACTTCAAGTTCATTGGACCTTCGGGGAACAATTCGCAGGATATCTTGACATATCCATGCTCTGCTTCAATATCCTTCGAAGCAGAGGTGGCCTTGGACGCGTACACAGGCTCGTGTGTAGCTTGCGGAAGTCCACTGTCCTTGGGTGGCTCCAAAAACCAACGAGGACCTGCGATCACTTTGATATTGTGAATCGCGTCCGCATTTCTAAGTTGCAGTTTCGATATTGGTACGACGATTACTCGTTTCGGCGTGACTGGATGGTGAAGTTCCCCAGCATAAGTCACTGAGCGGACGAGAACGGATGTCTTGTTGGGATTTGGCGGTATAAATGGCCTCCTGTACTCTTATTTAGAGTTAGCAAAGCGCCAACTGTGCAAAGTCGAGTTTGACAAACTTTCGAATCGTGGAACGTCGCGCTCCAATAGCCTCATACGATCGAAAAACTCTTTTTGCTGATGAAAGATCTCCCAACCCCAGCTGCTCATGTGCCGTTGGTCCTCTTCTTCGACGTTTTCGATATCCCATAGACGGTCTTCCTCTTCCTGAATGTTGGCGCGTAATAGTCGCGCATCTCTAGGTACATCTGTAGATGTACTGGCTTGGTCTGCATGTGCTGAGGAGCTGGAAGAGAGGAGTCTGCGGGTGATGGACGGTGTTATTCTGTGTTGAGTGAGCGTTGCTACACTCCGAGTAGTTGACCACATGTTGAATAGTGAGATATAAATGATAATAGGCCTTGACTTGTAAAGCCGTGTAAACTGGTTCTGGCCAACCTTGACCTCTCCCACATTTGACCCGAAAATGGCGAGTCTCACGCGTCTCGCAGTGGAAATCTGGCAACATCTAACGACATGGTTGGAATTATAGGATCCTAATAATCTCTTTGCCCAGTTTGCAGGGTGAGTTTTCTCCAAGCCACCTGGATCATATCTGCGCCTGGATGTCTTGTTTTTCATTTGATGGGTGTATCTGCCATTTAGCAGACCACACCCATCCATCCAACGTCGCGTCTGCATCCAGCCTGTCTCTGGCAGTTAGTGGCAATGACGCGTCGTGTTTGAAACCAGAGCCAGCCGTTGGAAAGACGCTGACCTATTCCGTTCTCGCACACCAATCTCGTTGTTTCTCCATCTCCTGGATCCACCCACAAACCGCATTTCTCTCTGTGGAAATGGCCACCGCTTCCCTTGTGGCTAACGCGCATCCCGGCAATCCCGCGCCTGCAACGATTCTACACTCCTCCACGACAATCTCGTCAAACTCCAAATCCTCAAAACCACCTCAAACACGTAATCTTGTTCCCGTGACGCTTGTTGACGCCGACTTGCTGCATGCAACCGACACCGATTCGGCTACACCACCATCTCGCCCACGAATACAAACATGGATCAACTTGCGGCTGAAATTGCTTCAAACACGGGTCAACGGACGCCTTTCTCTCTGGTACCTCCGCCTCCCTCAATGCATGCGTCGGCGGCTCGACAAACGGCGTGCGGCCAAATGGGCGGATCACGACATGTCCGTATGGAATGATACTACTGAATCATCCAATGATTATTGGGCCAACTTGGGAACGCCTCACCAACTCTCCGACACGACGGCGCCTGCGCCTACAAACGCTGACGGACCTCCTGCTTCGCTACCGATTCGATCGCATAGAATGGGCTCATTCATGGGTGGTGGTCTCGCTGGTAATGGCTTAGCGCCTCCTCCGCATGCATTCGACGAGCACTACAAGGCCTACTCGGTCGCAATGTTCCCTCGCGCAGAGCGAGAGAATGTCAGCTATGGAGGAAAGAGTATGTCTCTTTTGAATTGCGCATAATACGGACGCGTTGACCATGGTCATAGTCTTGATGCCACCATCTGCTCTAGCACGCTTGTCTCAACTCAACTTTCCGTCTCCATGGATGTTCCAACTACGCAATCCTAAGAACGCTGCAGCAAGCACTCACGCGGGTGTTTTGGAATTTATCGCCGACGAAGGATGCGTCTTCCTTCCTCATTGGGTAGGTCGAGCTAGGGAGCGAAATCGAGGTGCTCACGGCCGTTTCTCAGATGATGAAGACTTTGAAGCTCAATGAGGCTGATCCGATTCGGATCACTGGCGCGTCGTTACCGAAAGGAAAGTTTGTCAAGCTACAGGCTCAAGAAACGTCCTTTGTGGAGGTACAATGGTTTATATCATACAGATTCCAATCTAAGCACGATTCTAGGTTTCGGATCCGAAAGCTGTGCTAGAACAAGCTCTCAGAAACTTTACCTGTCTCACACAAGGCGACATCATCGAAATCTCATATAATAGCATTATATTCGGGCTATTGGTTATGGAGACACGAACGACAAGTCAAAGTGGGCCCGCATGTGAGTTTCATACCTGTCCTAAGCAAATCCCTATTGACCATTTCCCTTATCCAGCATCGCGATCTGCCACTCCAGCACCGGTCCTGGTATAGCTGTCTTTGATACCGATCTAGAGGTCGATTTTGCGACTCCAAAGGGCTGGAAAGAGCCGGTGAGAGCACCGCCAAAACCAATCGAGACAATGGCAACTCGTCTCGGTTTGGACGGAGGCAAGACTGCATCTGGCAAGTCGACACCTTCTGGTTCACGTCCAGGCAGTAGCCTGGGTGCCGTTGTTGGTCAGTTATCCCCACTTACTCTGAACGATGTAAAGTACTCATTTTCCTTTCAAGATGACGATGCGTTTGAGGCATTCAAGGGTCGAGGAGAAACGCTCAATGGACGCAAGACGAAGGGTAAAGGAGTGAGAACTGGAGGACGAAAGATTACAGAAGTTGACGCCTCGTCCAAAATCGAGCGAACTGAGTGAGTTTCGCTGTCAACTCGAGATTTATCCTACTCACCTTTTGCGCGTATAGCAAACCCAAACTCATCACGTCTTCAATGCTCGACATGGCCTCTTCAGCTACTGCAACCGATGCACAACCACTCAACCTCGAATTCGGCCAGCTCTTTTTCGGATACCCAGTCGTCCCATATAAGCCACCAGCGCAGACGCAGAAGGAAAAGACAGAAGGCGAACCTTCGACATCTGGTATCGGGCTCTCAGTCTTGGACTCGTTACGAGGCGGGAACACGCTCAGTGGACGACCGACGCCGCGGAGCTCTACGCCCGCTCCAACTGGATCTGAACGAGGAGGCGCAGCGACGCCAGATGTACCCGGAACGACGGCGGGAGCGGGGTATGCGTGGGGCGCTGGTGGGCATGCGTTGGGGAGCGTTCGGATTGGGAGTAGTGCGAGTGCCAGCAAAGCTGGGAGCGCGCGTGGAGACGGGGAGAAGAAGAAGAAAAGGAAAAAGCCCGAGTCGATTGATGTCGATTGAGGTTGAGGACGTTTACGTTTGTCTGAGCATTAGGCTTGATGGCTTATTGTATGTTATTTCATCCAGCTCTGATTTGAAAGATACAAACATAACGATACTATCTCTTGGCCGTCCAGGCTTTGTTTAAATGTGGCTTTAGGTCGACAAGTTATGCGCTCAACCAGGCGCTCCGGCCCCGTTTTGAGTTGCAGGTGGTATCGTATTATAAAACAGGATGATTTCTAGCCTCTGGCATTCGTAGATATTTGACTGCAGCGCTGTACCGAGTTCCGAAACGGCCTGCCTGAGGAGGGCATCTGGAAGGTGGGCCATCGATCAATATAGCAAGTCGCATCAACACTCTACATATTCAACGCACTTTCATTTTGGAGGTTCCCCTCTTGCTCCTTCTTACGGATCCGGTACTCTCTCTGCGATTCGGCATTCTTCTTCCTCTGCAGCGCCGCCTTGTCCTCTACAGGAAACAAAATCAGGACTATCAGCGTACGAAGATGAACATCACAAACTGAAATCGTTTTCACAGTTGCTATCGGACATTCTCAGTGCTGACAGGTGTCGGGAGGAAAGTCATGGTGCAGGCCAAGGAGTGAAGCTAGACGCCTGACTGCACCCGGCCAAACTTTACTAGAGCCGATTTGAATATTTCCAAAGCTTGTGCATCGATGTCCATTATGACGATTCCTCAAGATGGGTGGCGTCGACATCGCTAGCTGGCTCATCGCATGCCATAACTATAAGGCCGATATTGGTCTTGCAATGGCTCCAAACCGATGTAAAGTCATTATTAGAGCATATTATTGCTCTCTATTTTATTTCTATTTTATTAAATGACAAATTTTTGGCTCTGATTGCAAGCTACAAGGATAGCTACATTAATTTTTGATTGTGCTAGACCTCGTTAAAGCTTGCCTATAGCTTGATATATATTACGCTTACCGGGGGGATTTATGAATGCCTTGCGTACTATACGCGCTCCGTGTCTCTTTCGAAACAACGGAAAGTTGGCGCGCTATCGCTGGTGCTCTCTTTGACCTATCAAAGCGCCCATGAGTGCCAAAACATCATCATGCTCCACATCGTCGTTGAGAGAAAGTGAACTAGTAAGGTTCCGTAGTGCATTCTTGCCCAGACTCGCGAATCACCTCA
Source organism: Serendipita indica DSM 11827 (assembly GCA_910890315.1). Lineage (NCBI taxonomy): Eukaryota > Fungi > Basidiomycota > Agaricomycetes > Sebacinales > Serendipitaceae > Serendipita > Serendipita indica. The sequence continues at coordinate 158,936 of CAJVGD010000045.1, forward strand.
GAATGATATCCAAAGGGGAGCCCACCGGGGGAACAGTACGGACATGCATGAGGCTTCTTAACATCTCTAATTCCTTACTTTTTGCCTCTAGCGCTCTACTGATCTCCGAAACGGCCTGCCTGAGGTAGGCATCTGGAAAGTAGGCCATCGATCAATATAGCAAGTCGCATCAACAGTCCATATATTCAACTTACTTTCATTTTGAAGGTTCTCTTCTTGCTCTTTCCTACGGATCCGGTACTGTCTCTGCGATTCGGCATTCATTTTTCTCTGCAGTGTCACCTTATCCTCTCGTATTTCCACTGCGAATAAACCGAATCAACATCATCAGAAAACAGGAGCAGGCATTAAAAACCTGAATCTAGTCCAAAGAACAGATCTGACATTCGAGTGCAGACAGCCGCCGACAGGAATTCGTGGTAAAGGGCAAGATGCGTCTAGGTGGAGACACCCAGCGTCCAGTTCACAGCAATATTTATATATTTGAAGTGAGTATTTCCAAAGCTTGTACAATTATGTTCGTTGTAGCGAATTCTCAAGATGCTCGGTGTCGGCATGCCTAGCTGATCGTATACCATAATCATAAGAATGAATAGAAGTCTCGAAACGGCTCAGTCCTGGGGTAACATATCATCCGAGAATAGGTACGCTTGTTTGCTATATATCATTTGCATCTCGCTCTGATTTCAAGATACAAGGATCGGCGTATTATCTACCATCGCCCGACACTAATTGAGAATTATATCAACCTTTATCGAGACACCTCTCTGGGAACCTCTCGCTCGTTTTGTGGATTGTAGGTCCACCGCAGACGGCAACTCATACCCCGCGGATGAAAAGTCACGACTGCCGTCTTCCAGAGGCCCGTCTCTTCTATCTCTTGAAGAACCGAGGTCCCTGTCATGAAATATAACTCCAGTTCCTTCAAAGCAGGGCACCCTGCAATGGTCTCACCCATGTCATTGATTGGTATAAAGCGAGTGTTGACCAGATCCGAGAAGTACTCCTTCTTTATCGTACTGTATGCTACTAGGACCGAGATTAGAACTGGCCATAATGTAGGGCTGGCAAAGACGAATCTGTTCCAAGCTTTGCAAATGAGAGCCAGACCTGCGGTAGCGTGGATCTTCAAGGCAAGTTTGGGAGATGGTTCAAGTCTTGAAGCCTCATCATTGGCGACCATCTCAAAAATCAATAAGAGCAGCTCGGGAGTGCATCGCTGGATTGGACAGTACTCTTCGGGTAGCATGATAAGAGCTAAAAAGACATACCGAGACTTTGATAGTGCAAGTCTTGTCGCAAGGAACGTGGATGGGACGAGGATTGAATGCAAAAGCCCCCAATTCAAACAAATTATAGCGTACATGCTGAATGTTCAGGATTGAGATGAAAATTTACGTACATCACCAGTATCGGACAAGAATTATCTGTTACGTCGCGGCGAGCGGGATCTGTCCCGTCTTCTGTCGCTGAGACAACGTCAATACAGATGAAATAAAGAATTAAAATCACTTACTCGTAACGACTCGATTCGTGTCTGGGCCGGTCTCTATCGCGGTCACGGTCGCTTCTATGATCGCTGCTGCGATGATAGTCTCTGTCGCTCGGTGGTAGTCGTCCGTGGGCGATGATCCCTGTCTCTATCACCGCTACGTGAGCCAGAAGGTCCTGTTGGTACTCCACCCGCAGGAGCAAACGATGGAGGCGGAGGACCAGAGTGGGATGGACCAGACCCCGCTGTAAGAAGTTGAGACGAGGCTCATGAGGTCAGGGTGAGCTTACATTGACTGAAACTAGGGGGTGGTGGCGCGTTGCGGCGCTTTTCCTTTTCATCTCGGAATTGTTGCAACATTCGTCGTAGCTCGTGGTAGCCCAAGTGCATCTTGATGACGGTTTAGTTCAAACGTATGGAAACAGTAAAGTAAGACTCACCTTGCCACCGAAATGATCTGCAAGGCGCCGATCGCTGTCGAGGACGCTCAAGTATGCCCCACAGACATCGCAGACACGAAGCTTTTGATGACCAGACGCGCCGGACGTCTCTGTAAGATTTTGGAGTTCTCGCTGCGAGTAGTTGAGCATACGCTAGACGTCACAGAGAGCCAACACACCTCTTTATCAGCCTTCTCTGCCTTGAGAGCTTCTACGGCCGCTAGTTCTTTCATACTCTCCTCGACCTTGCCCTGCTCTCCTAGTTGTTCAATCTTCTCCGTGCCACCTTGAATAGCCAGTTCGATTTCTCCAATTTCACGCATCTAGATATGTAAGTCAGCCGCGCTGCCTACTCTTGTGTTCGTGGCTCATTCATACCAGGTTGGTCGTCTTTGCATTCTCTTCTGGCGTTTTCTCGAGTCTCCTGTGAGCCGTCTTTATCCTTCTGTCGCATTCATCCACAAACGCAAAGATGTTGCTTTCGTATTCGCGTTGGAACTGCTCAAAGCGCGGGTCGTTGGGGTTCTTCTCCTTTGCAGCAAGAAATTCGGTCTTGAGTCTGTCCGTGTGCGACTTTGGGCAGGCGCCTAGATCCATTTTCTGGATGTTGAACAAACCAGGAGTTGTGGGTTAGCCGACAGAAGAGGCGCATAGAGCTAACGCACCGTATTCGTAAAGAGCGTATGGGGACACGTCCCGCAGAGAAAGTTCCTGCACACTTTGTCGTCGTACCATTCAAGGTGGGTGTTAGTAATGCCCATCGCCTCTGGCCCCATCATTTGCTATATTCCCACCACGAAGACGCGTTTCGAAGATATCATAATAATATGAGCCAAGTTTTGTGACGCAAAGCAACCGGCAGCGGCGAAAAAAGTAAAGGGGCCGTCAGCAAGATTACTTTGAGAAAGATTTGACGCGTGAGAGTGTAGAAAATGGAATATTACAGACCTCTAGCAGCTTTCGCTGCATTTCAGCGAGTTTCCCCATGTTCGGATGTTGAGAAAGGTCGTGGTTTATGGCCAAGCTTGCAGCTAATGGATTTGGTACGACAACAATAGCAGCTGTCTCGGTTCCACCCAGACGGCATTACAAGCACAGACACTAACACAAGAGATCTGAAGGCAAAGTCACTCAGCACAATAGTCAGAAGACGCGGATACTGCAGTCGCTGCCGATTAGCTAGTGGCACCCAGAAGACATTTACCAGAATATCGCACTCAAATCACGCATAAGGAACCAGTTTTTGAACCTGGGTCATTTAAGGGAGAGGTAAAAACGGGCGTTCTATATATTCGAATAGTCAAAGATTTCTCTTAGGCTTTAGAGATTAGCTTTCTGATCTCCTCCACCAAACTGACCCCTCCTAGTCCCAACTCAGCACTATCGTCGTTCACATCCCATCTCGCATTTCCTTCCTCCCTGAATATGCTGGTTCTAATGGCACCAAGAACATTGTCTTGAGTAAATTCACCACGCTGGAGTCCCTCCACCGCGCGAGCGGCCAATGCTTCTGCGTCAACAGTACTGGTTTCAAACTTGGACCCAGTCTCCTGTTCCACCAAATCAAGGAGCTCTCGTTGGGTGACGAAAAAGTCGTGAATATGGACAATTTGGTTCACGAACTTGTCGGGATGAGCAAGAAGGGAGATGATGGCCTGGCAGACCGAAGCGACAGTTGTCGTGTGGAATTTCCTATCTCCATTGTCGTAGAACAGTACAGTCTTGGCCTTGAGATTGAAGCCAAGAATGAGTTCGAAAGCTGGAGTGGTGATTATTAGCCACACTTTGAATACGAGAGCTCGAACATGAACACACCAAGTTCAAACCAAGGGCCATTCCTGATTGCCGTATAGGTAATCTGGTTCTTCTTAGCGGCATCGTCGATCATCTGGTTCACCATGCGTTTCGGCATCCACAGCCCATCAGTCATAGGGAGCTCGTCACTGTGACGATAATCAAAACCACGAACGGGGTATGCTCGAGTTCCGCTTACCATCCAAACTCGCTTGGAATGATACGCTTCACGCCAGCTTCAATAGCAGCCTCGAGGATTGCCTTTGTAGTAGGATAAAGCTCTTGGTTGGCCGTGAAGACTAGGACGACGGCATCTTGGCCCTTGAGCAGCCACAAGCTCTTCGTGTACATCAAAGCTGGCTCTTGCAAGCTTGAAGCGATTGGTATCGATGTTTTCAGGTGCAGCGTACTCGGAGGATTTGCGAACAAGCGCAGTGACAGTAAAGTCGGCAAGCTTCGAGGACAGGAGAGCCTGGATCAAGGAGCGCCCAGCTTTCCCTTTGCCTGTCGTGGCTTAGTTGAACTACAAGACAAACGAAAGAGACGTACCCCGACGACGACAATGTTCTTGTAAGCCATTTCTGTGATTCGAGTGGAGATGGACAGAACTTGTCGTCTCTTCGTACCATTTTATACCTGAAGGAATGTCGTAGAGCCGCTTTTGCTCGCGAGTGCCGCACTGAAGGTAAGGCAGGCGGTCTGAATCGCCGTTTCGGAGGTATTGCATCTACCTTTGGAATCAGAACTGGTAGTGCGCGCAAAAGATCGGCATGGCACCTTGACGGAGGACCTCGGCTATGGCGAGCCTGTCCGAGATGCTTACCAAGATTGTTCGTGGAAGAACTGTATATGGAACACGACGGGTATGGTGGATTCTCCGACACGGAGGTTTGTCTTCGACCAGCTTGAACACACTTGAGGTCCTAGGGAGTTGATGAATTGTGAGCTATTTATCAGCATAATCAAGGCAAGGATGCTCGATCAAGCACTTGATACTCGTACTGGCAGCCCAAATGTTTTGTGAGCTATTTATCAGCATACTCAAGGCAAGGATGCCCGATCAAGCACTTGATACTCGTACTGGCAGCTCAAATGTTTTTTGATGTTTTACCTCAACTACTGGATGATTAGATGGCCGTGTACAATGTAGCATGACCCACCTTTCGAGACGCGAGTTGCCTCCTTCAATCTCCCCAGTTCGACATGAGCCTACGCGTCAGCACATTCAGCGCCTTAGGTTCCGCCCTTGTTCCATCGCGCGTCGAATGGGGAGCGGTACCAGTCCTAGACTTGGGTAGCCCGTACGATCTTGAACGACTCACAGCAATCAACGGCAGAATAATCCATGTGTATTTGAGGGTGATTACGCAATGGTATACTTTCCATAGTTCTTTTCTGGATCGAATACTTCCCATCTAGAGGCAGGAAAATGTGTTTGGAACGCTGATACCAACTTCTTTCGACTACCTTTCCAGCATGAGACTAGCCAAAAATCAGCACCAGCAGAGCATTTAGAGGAGTGTATACCTCATCTTTCTCCAACGTGGCATCGGCGAGAAGTCGAACATCGTCGTGTACATCAAAGTTGAACAAAGGGCCACTCTTTCCGCGCGCCTTGTTGACGATAAAGTCGTAAAAGGTGTAGTGGTGCGGAATGATCAGATCCTCTTTGATATACATGAGATTATCGACGTTGACGCCGCGGAGTTCCGGGAACTGTTGGCGAGCCTTTTCCAGAAACGTCGAGATCTTGTCACCCTTCTTAACCTGTACAGAATGAGTATGGGAAATAATAGAGAAAAAATGATATACCTTGACGCTTTTGCGATGACCACTGCCATCCCAATAGCTGTAGACCACTTCAACCTCCTCGGCCTTGATTTCCTCCTGTTTCCTAAGCCATTCTTGTCGAAGTGCCTCTCGCATTTCTCGCTCCTTTTGCTCTCTTTCGCGATCAGGGAGGAAGGATGTGTCGACGGTCGGATTCTTTGCAACCTTTTTGGCTTTCTTGGAAGGAGGCTCTACATCCAACGAACAAAGATATGAGCAACGAATATGACATGCAGGTGATGGCATACCTTCAGCATCTTGTTCGCCCTCATCGTCTTCATTCTCTTCATCATCTCCGGCAAACGAGAGCTTAGATTTGACGACTTTCTTACGCTTCTTGACGCGTTTTTCCTCTCTGTAGGATCAACTACGCGCATTAGCTCTTTCTCAAGGACAAACAGACGACGCGTGTCTGAATGGAGAGGGACTCACTTCAGCTCATTTGTGCGAGCCGCTTCGCGCGCCTTTGCCTCTTCCAAGTCCTTTCTCTTCTGTGTGAACTCGTCTAGCTGAACGAGACCGACGGTAGATTTGACGAGTGAGTCTGCCATTGTGTCGTTTTGTCCTACAAACCGAGACGCCGTAGGTCGCGCCTTTTCGGTTTCCTGAGCAATAGATCAGATAATTAGCACCTTGCCATATATAATGATGAAGAGACACCGTACATTGACAAGAGCCTGCTTCTGACGCTCAAACTCTTCCTGTTTTAGCGATTGTCAATGGGTGTGCTGGATGCAGATAGTCAAAATACGAACGAGCATCTCTCTGCGCTGCTTCTCGAGTGCTTGACGGCGCATCTCGCCCTGGTCTACGTTTCTGCCAGACATTTGTTTGTCGAAGTCGTGGTTCAAGTTTTGGAGACGACCTCGACCACTGTCATCTCCCAAGCACAACCAAATCTACCAGTCCTTGACTCTACAATATATAACGGCCTTTATCCAATATGGTCTACATAATGGGAGTCGCGTTGTCGGACGCTTATCCGGCAAAGGTGCGTCCAACCGTTCTATGCCGCATTTTCACGTTTCTGACTCGTAATACCCTGTAGATTGCACTTACAGGCATCTACGGAATTGGTCGAACACTCGCCCGTCGAATCTGCGCTCGCCTTCAAATACACGAAAACGCACCATTGACGAGCTTGACTCCGCAACAAACGACGGCATTGACGGCCTTTTTGTCTGCTCCAGCCAATGCTCCATTGCTACCAAAACTCCGCTGGCCAGCCCACACTTTCGACCCAATTTTCATACAAATCTGGTAGCACCTCCGACCGGTAAAGCAACGAATACCAACGCAATTAAAGCCATACCCCGAAATCCGAAACCTCTTTGGCTGCTCGTGCACAGAATGAGCAACAAAGTGTCGGGCTTGAGACCGCCTGAGAAACATCAAGGTTGAGACGGACCTACGAAGAGCCGTAAGGGAAAATATCATGCATCATCGACTGGTACGTATTCTTTGCCGTCTAATATTGGACAGTAGTTGATTTTGTCGCAGGTCAACACCTATATCGGACGAAGACATGCCATGGGCCTGCCAGTCAGAGGTCAACGGACAAACTCGAATGCAAAGACGGCTCGACGTCTCAACAAACTGGAGCGACGAGGTTGAGCTTTCGTACTTATGTGGATGTAATAGACATTTGGTATCTATCCCAGCTTCTAGCTACCTGTCCATTCGTTTAGTCATCCCCAACTGGTACCTCTTCCTCTAGGTATCGAACCAACTTGACCCTAATGTCCGTCGACTCGTCCCCTCGCAAGACGTCGCTCAGAAATACGACCTCGCACTGCATCTGAACCATTTCCAGCGCACCTCGTAAGACCCCGCATAGGATATTACTGTACCATAACCCACCCGTCGGTGTCGAATCAGCGCCGACAGTTGGGAGAGCAGATTCAGGCAATTCGACAAACTCTGCCAATGGATTCTCGTCCAATGTGAGCACAAAAAATGCACCAGGAGCTGAATGCGTTTGAGCCTGTATGGCGGCATTTTGAGAAGGCAGTAACGACGATCGTGGCGTCGCTCCTGCGGGTTGAGCCGTTCCTGTGCCGCTCCCTGGAGCTGGATGGTGCACAACTGAGGGTGTGATGTTGAGGAATGATTTGAATCCGACCTGAGTTCTCGTTGGTGGGTCATAGTGCTCAGCGACTGAACGAGTACGCACCTTTGCTACCACCTCGCCGACCTCTCGGAAATCCGCACATCGTCCAAGACTACTTCGAGCGAGAAAGTCCTCTATCAGTCGCGTCCCGATGTTGTATCCCCTGCAGAAGCGTCAACCCCCTGGGAGACGCAATGAATGTAATACACATACATTTTCTCGAGCTGCTTGTTCACTTCGGCATAATCTTCGTAATCTTGAATGAGCTGTACTACGAGAGAACCATATGCCATTGTAAATAGCTCTGCGTTCTAAAGATCTCGTAAATATCGCCCCAGGCAGAGGATGTTTCCTCACTATCTTGTCCGTTCTAGACTTCCACAAGTCTTCTCCTATATTCTTAAACTGCTTTGTGCTCGCCATACTTGGTGGCCGGTAGAGGATCTCTCCAAATTTGACCTCGGCCATAACTTTGCGATACGACATGGGCTTTGCAAACGGCTCACTTGGCCTTCCGAACGAGGTTTTAGAGCATATTCTCACACTCTGCGCCGGTCACTGGCCTCCAAATCTCCCGTTATGGAAGGAGGAGAGATTAGTCTTGTTCAATCTGCTTGACGATTTCAGCCGAATTTGGAGCCAGATGCACTACCAGTCTTCAACTATCGGCCTGGTGTGTAAACTCTGGTTAGGGCTTATAACAGGTCATAGATTTGCGGTGTTACGCATTTTTTCTCCCCTTATCACGCATCTTCATATCATAATGGAACAATTCAAGGTATATTCTCATCATACGCACCAGGTCACACTATCTCGGCCATACTATCTCGACTGGGAAAATTCCGAGCTTACTGACTGGTTCATCGGAGGGCTGGAAAGAAGCACGTCAAATTGGCAATCCGTCACTCACTTAGTCATAGGTCACTCCGTCTCTTGTTCTCGTGCTATCAATGCGGCTTCCAAACTTACCCAGCTCAAAGTTCTTGGGCTATACGGTGTTCTCGACGTCTTTCCACAGGACACTATATGGACACTCCCAAGTATCGAAAGGCTGGATATATACGTGTATGCAAACTACAAATCCGTGCCCAATTCGCCTACTATCTTCGACCTATTCAAATCCAGAGTCATCGCCCCGTCCCTCATCAGCCTCTACATCGAATGTCGCATCAGTTCAGGCTTTCACATTGTCGACGATATGCTTTCCGCTTTCGCCGAAAATGTGACGCTGGCATCGGTTCAGGCAGGAAATGACCTCTGGACAGAGATTACCCCAAGCGAAAACCTATTGCCGCGTCTGAAGCACTTGGAGTACCCCTTCACCTCCTCGATGCTCTTGCTCCAGGAAACTCTGCGTGTCTCTCGCGTTAAAGTACTGGTCATCCTCAACTTCAATGATCTATGGAGCTGGGTCGATGAAGAGTCCAGAACCCTTCTCCGGTATACCATCGACGACTTGAGGGAGCATTGCAAGTCACTAGTGGGCTGTATAATTCATCTAGAACCGGTACGGCGCCCAACTACAATCATATTGGACGATCTTCTAGTGCATCCCGATCACCCAGGATTCGAGGTATCCTAGTGGGGTACTGCTAGCGGATACCTCCTCGAGATGGTGGATCAACTTCGTACTCTTGGGGTGCGTTTGATGGCGCGAGAATCGTTGCTTTCCGATACCTATGGAGCAGAGCCATTTCTTCATGCATTCTTGAATACTCAGATGCGACGGGGGATCAAGGTGTGATAGAATTGAACTCGTAAGTCGTATGATGACAGCTACTGTCGCCAATTACTGAGACATATATATAGTGTGAAAATACACTAGACTCCCGTAGGTTTTATATAATACAAAACAACAAGTCATTTTGAATACTCGGCCCATTGCTTTGTTCCTGGAGCTGGAGGTTGGGTAGCAGGCACGCAGATGCTCATACATCTCTGATACGCCGCGCTTTGGAAGGTGAGAACAACTCAGAGATGTATATGCGTGCGTAGCAAAAAAATGAAGGGTGTGTGCATGACGAGTTGTGAATACATACATACAAGTCGAAGCTGGAAACACGTAAGCATAGTCAAGGTTAAGCACAAAAATATCTACAACGTCTAATTCGATTCATTGTCGGTACAGTCGGGAACGTAGCAGAAGCTTTGTTGCGAGAGATGGAGAAGCGATGGGTGAGTGACAATGAATTAGTCAGAACGTGATTTCTTCGGTGGCATCTGGCCAATGTCGCAGATGCTCTAATCTGTGAAGCTCTCCGGTGATGGCTCTTGCGAGGCTCAGCCACACCTACTTCAAGGTCCCGCTCCTCGGCCACTAAGTTCGCGACCGGCTTGCCGTCTACCCCTCTTCCCGTGATAGAAGCCTTTTCAGCTCTCTTCCCTTCAATTGAGTATCTTTGCGTTTCTGTGATGTCCTCGCTATCCTCTTCGACCAACTCTGCGTTGCACGAGGTGCATGAACAGCGGGAGGATGAGGAGCTGGTCTCAACGTCCGACGGGATATCCTTTTCGACTTTTTTCTCCTCTTCGCTTGGCCGTAGGAGTGACTTTGGCGATGAGGTTGCCTGTTGTTCGGTTCCCGGGAATGAGCTGATGCTGGAACCAAAGCTGGATGCACGCAATCTCTTGGATTTTTTATTTTGAGCTCCGGCCTCTGCTTTAGCCGCTTGACCAGATCGTAGGTATGCAGCCAGACGAGCCTGCTTCCTGGCCTCGCTCGGATTCGGGAAGTCGATATTGGATGTATCCAATTCGGTGTCGTTTATGATATCAGAGGCGCTCCCGCCATAGGTTTGGGTGGCATGTTGGCGATACCTCTGCTTGTGATTTGGGCGTGACGACGTCGCAGTGCCGTTTGAGGTTTCCTTTTCTCCGGTAAGGAGTCGCGGCTGAGTTGGATCTGAGACAATGTTCACCTTTGTCATGGGGACCGCAGTTGGGTCGATTGATGTGCCTGGGCGGCTGAGGAGCACGTCTAGCCAGGTTCGACGAAGATTGACGTGCTGAAGATGAACCTTTCGGAATAGAGCGCCAAATGGTCTACGAATGGCATCGAAGACGGCATTGTACTGCATCATCGCTTCTTCGCCAAAGCCAAAGAGGAGAAAGTAGAGAATGCCACACAGTGGTAGCGTCCAGTAGCTGATGGAAGAGCTACCTTCTCCCCTGGTGATATGCTGAGCATGAAGCGCGTAATGTACGCGATACGCATCCAATTAGAATGGGTATCCTCCCAGCTTATCCATGGGTGAATAGGATATCCCACGATGTCATTGACATACATCCATAGCGTAAAGGGAAGATGGATGCTAACAGTTACGGCAGCCAGGGAGAGCAGTTGAAAATAGCGGCTCCTGTTGATCTTGACGCTGCTGGAAATGACCGCGTTGAACTCTTTTCGATGCTTGAGAATGCATATCACTGTCATAAAGAGAAAATTGTGGCGATGATGCAGACGATTTGATCAAACACAAAGTATGTGGCCAGTGCGACAGGTGTATTATAATTGGTTTGGTGTGGGCCCAAATCTTCATATAAGTCGTACCGATGTCCTTGGTTGACGTAGTGGACGACTTTGAAAATGAGGGTGCGCCATAACAGATGAAATACGTGACGTTCTGCCTCTTCTTCTGTAAAAGTCGGTTGTTATTACTCAGATATTCGGTTCAGAGATACGCCTCTTTATGCGTGAAAAACACTCGCCTCGTTCGTGCAATGCTCCATACGGTACTGAATGCAGAA
>CAJVGD010000047.1:0-12400 GCA_910890315.1 Serendipita indica DSM 11827
GGACTAAACCCTCTTCTCCAAAGTAGAAGAGGCAGTTGCAGCTCTCATTTTCCAAGGCTTGCCTCCCGGACTGGAGGATTCCCAACCATTGTGACTCCATCCCCAAATGGCCCAGAAGACATTCTCTGCGTATTCACTGTCTTCCGAAATCATAGAGGATATGGATAAGCCTCTAGAGAGGCAAGAGAGGTGGAGAAAAGAGCTCATAAAGCGGGCCGAGGGCCGTATATAAAAATGTAAGTGTAAATTGAGCTTGGATGGAGACAAAGCTAACAAAAGATAAATAAATATTCAAATAGACTACATTGGTGACAATAAGATCCCTGATATGCTGCTAAGAGGCTCGACGCTGAGCTAAACCTGCCTGGCAGGAGGACAAAGCGGAAGGCGGACATTATGAAGATTGGAGAGGATTCTTATAGTGAACTCGACACTATGAAACCCTTTAAGTGGAGGTGTGGCTTGCAATTGCGGCTCCAGCTCCACAGAATCGTCATGGCTTCGGGCAAAAGCTGTCAAGATCAGCTCAAAAGGACTTAGAATATAAGATAGGTTCATTTTACCTCCGAGAAACCGATACCTGGGCGGATTTCCTGGCCAGAATTGCGAAGGAACTGGGTCTCAAGCCAGCCGAGAGTGTACCTGTTGCTCAAATGCGCTGGAAAGGCCAAGAAAAGTCTGGAGAGATATTTCCACTGCACAGCGAAGCTGCATTTCCCAGCATGAAGTCGTAGGTGTCGAACAAATCTAGCAGAATTCATCAAGTGTTCGTCAGACTCCCCAAGCCGGAGCACTCTGCTATAACTTCTGGTACTGTATGTCTTTCAAAACAACTATATTGTACATGGAGCACTAAACTATTCCAAACAGGCTGACGGGGAGGAGGAGGATGCAAAATTAATTCAAGGCTCAACATTATTTGACCCTGTAAGGATCTTCGTTCATACCACCCCGACTCTAAATATTAGAAAGGCCGTCGAAAATAAGATGACAGAAGTCCTGGAACAGCTGAAGAAGAAATACCCAATGGACACATGCAAAAAGCACCCAGATATCCGCCGTGTTCACCAAGAATCATCTGCAAAACACTTCAGTGTTGATCATATTGCTCTCAAGTCATGGGCGGTGGCCATAGTGAGCTCCTTGCCAAGTCTTAGGGGCTGAGACTAACTTACCGCTTGAAGCTCAAGAAGGAGACAGACATCGACCATATACCACAGAACAATATACTCAAGGATTCTGTTATCAAAATGACCCGGAAAAGCACATCTTCAGTCACAGAAATCACTAACTCTGCTGGGCCTCTCGCAACTATCGACCCTAGCATGATGCTGGGGAGGCTTAATCCTACAGTGCTTGGTCAAATGATTGGTGCTTCACTCATGCCAGTATTTACGATGCACAGAGGTTTTCCTCCTCAACATATCGACACCACTCATCTCCTTTCCTTACCCAAAACTCCACCTTCACCACCAAATGCCTCACAAAATGATCGTGAGACATCACCAATCAGATTCTGTGATACTAAAAATATCTCATTGGAAACTTGGGGACAAAAATATGGGATCGCCGCGGACTCTATGACACTCTTGAAGGAGATAGGGTTTGTTCCTGGGCAATCTCTGGATGATTTCAGAGAGAGATATCCAGAGGAATACAAGAATACAGGTTTTAAACCGCTCAAATGGGATCGAGTCACCAAGGCGGCAAGAGTTTGGAAGAAAGCGCTTGCTGTGATGGCTGGGGAAGATTAAATCGCTTGCTACGTAGATTAAAATGATCATTTATCCATTATCGAGCCATTTTACTTGAATTATTCTAGCAATATCCAGAGTGAAAAAAACAGCCTCTCGATTTGACAGCTGTCACTGCACTGCATGCAAGTAATAAGGTCTGTTGTGGATCTCCATCATCATTTGACGATATTGACGTCGGAGGTATGCTTTCACTAGGTGCCTGTGAGCGATGTCACACCAACTATCAAAGCCTCACCAGCGGAGAAGCTCTCCTCAATTAGGTTCAACTCTGGTGCATAGGTGGTACAAAGTGTATAACACAACCTTGGGCAGTATTATTCTCCCAATTTACCATGTTCACCAAAAGTAGCATACCCATTCCCTCAATTAGATCTCGCAGATGCTCGCTCTTGTGAACTGAACAATTTCCCATCAAACTTACACTTCTTGGCGCGGGAAATGGTTGCATATGAGGCACCTGGGCTGTGTCAGTTGTTGCGAAATCAGATTGAGTTCAATGGGTACTTACCACGTCGTTTATGATGAAGTCTAAGAACTCCAGACTATCTAAATTACTCTCTACAGCACGTACAGCAATATATTCATCCACTGTCATTGCTGGAAGGAGTGAGAAGCGGTCCTCTCTGGGAGCATCCACCTGTCGAACCACATCCTGACCTCTACAGAGCCACCTGTTGTTCTGTAGAGTGTCCTAACATCTTTAATTGATCCATCAATTGCAATGATCTGGTCTGTGCGAGAGCGGCGCCCAAAATCTGCTTTCCAGGCAGCAATCTCCTCCTCATCTCGACCATATGCGCGCAGCTTGAGCTTCTTATGAGAGTATCCAAGGTCCTTGATAGCTCTGTAAATGGTAGACTGGGATATGCGGGCGTCCTTGAGCAATGCCAGCCACTCATGTACTTCCTCGAGAAGGAGGTCCGGATTGTTGGTGAGGAGCTCGTCAAGATGCTCTACATCCCAAGCATTAAGATTGCGAGGTTTTCCAGAGAGGACTGAGCGAGGGGGGGACACGGATCCATATTTTTCATAATTTTTCTTCCATCGCTTCAAACTTGACTTTGAGACGCCGGGGATGCTTGAAACGTCATCATAAATCTCTGTATGATCAAGGAGGAAGAGACAGCGTTGCTTAAAGTCATTGCTGATTTGCCTATATGGCATACTATGCAGGAGCCTTGGCACGGGTTCAAGCGTAGTCCCACCCAGACTCCTTCCGCCCAAGCCATAGGCCTCATTCTTTGGCATAAAGTCATTCAACTCAGACAAAAATTATGGGCACAAATTTGAGATTTATTATCACCCCCTGGATTTTAGACGCAAACTCTGCACAATTAGGTTTGACTCGGGGTCAAGGTTTTTGACAACGGCTGTAAATGCCAGAATGTAAGGTGGAACCATAGTAGGTGTCCCATGCAGCGACGGTCAGCGTGCACACGAAAAAGTACTTGTGCGCGCTCAGGCGCGGCGGGAGATTGAGATACGGAGGCAAAAGTGCAGAAATATCGAGTCCCGCTCATGGTCAACGATGGTCATGGAGGAGTCCAAGTGCAGCCCTTGCTTTGTCCGCGCCAACTAGGGAATCCATACCGACGCCGTGGGTAAAACACTGCCACTGCGACTTAGGCAACGTTGGGATCGGTTCAGGTGATGCGGCTTATATCACCAACGAGTTATAGATCCCCGTACTCAACCCTCACTACCGGCACGCGGTATTGGCCATTACGAATAGGCGCGCGTAACCACCTTAAATTGGGTCAATAGCCTTGATCAACCCTTGTGCCAGCACCTCTCAATGCTGATGAACCTACACAATACACGGACATTGCGGATATATGACAACTCCGCGTTTACGGAAAAGAGGACCCTGGCTACCATTTACTACGGCGCAGGATATAACCCCCCGGCCCTCCAGTCCCTCCCTCTCCTCTTATTCCTCATTCCTTCCTCTCTCCTTTGATCTCCCTCTCATTTACTATGCAGGTCAACGAGGTACCTACTTCACGTCCATTGTCCGTCCCCGGGAGGGATCTCGTCGGTGGTGGTGCAACCTACGACGGGGTGAGCTCGAGCTATCTAGGAGACGGAGGCAAATCCCCTTGGCCTCGCGATACCGCATACGATTCGGAAGAAAAGGCTGGCGAGCGTCCAAATCCACACCGCAAGTATAGCAAAAAGTGGTTCGACTACGCTCGCAATCGGGCCGTCGAAGTCGGCAGATGGCCCCAGGTGACTTATGCGTCCATCGGAATCATCTTGATCGTCGTCTGGGTGGCATCATGTAAGCATCCACGGTAGTTTCCCGTGCACAGGCTGACCGATGTCAGGATCGTCTTTGCCAAATCAGAAGTGAAAGCCCAGGGAAAAACTCGGATTACAATGGGGGTAAAGGCCGGGTCGGTGGAGGGGCTTCAAAGTTCAGGTGTGACCTACCTTTTGGCATCAGTGTCGGGCTGATATCCCCTCGCAGCTTTTGCTCAAAGGACGCTCAAAAGTTTGACCCCATTGAGCGCAACCTCCGCGTATCATGGGCACTCGTCTACGTCGACAACACTACTGGCATTGTACATCCATCAGGTGAAACTCGAGACAGGTGGCAAGTCAACCTGTACCCGCGACGTCAAGGCCGTCCCCGAGGACCGCCAGGGTAATGCGACCCTCCTCGCAGAGTTCGACCTCACCCAAGCAGAGCTCGAGCGTATCGTGTAGACAATGTTACCCCCCCATCGCTACACTCGGCATGCATCCATTCGACAGCGTCGACACCAATATCGATTTCAACCAGGCGAAGGAGGAGGACGCGTTTGCGCAGCCACTCTTTGCATATCCATTCGACGTTTGTACGGTATTTTCCCCTTTTGGCTGTTCCCCGCTGATCTTTCTTGGATAATAGGGCAAGGGTCCATCGTATTTGCCATCACAGACCGAGGTCAGCCTCTTACCCAACTCTATGTTCGTTCACTTAATCAGACCCAGTGGTCTCGGATCGGCTCAACCTGACAAACAATCACATCCTCAATCCCGGAGAATTATATTGCGCGACAGCACCCGTGAGTGAATCCACCACCCCATGATCTCATCCCAAACTTACAATTGTCACGACAGTCAATTGGCGCATCCAACTCGCCGCAAACAATGCCGACCTCGCCCGGTCGATGCTGGCTGCGAGCTGCACCTGGATTTTACGGGCCGTCGACCCCCGCTCGTCAAATTCGCCGCCATTCTCGCCGTCATGATCAACTGGGCGAAGCACCATTGGCATCTTCTTGCTCACATGCGAATCCGTCGTCATGCGTCGTACCTACATCCTCTCCGACACGGATATCCTCGGCGTTTGCGTCAGCGCGCTCTTTGCGCTGCCCAGTGTCAGAGCTATTCTACCGGGTGCACCAGATTTCGGTGCAATCAGTATGTCCTTCCCCATTCACTATCGTTCCTCCTCAGGCTAATGATGTTCGTTAGTCGACTTGATTGGAATCATTCCGAATATCATCGTCGTATCGCTTTGCACGACGGCTATCGCACTCTCGAAACTCACCATGCGCCGACCGAAGAACGAATAGATTGGTGCCGGCGAACACAAACGAGGTTTGCCCACTTTTAGCGGCCGTATTATCTCCTCTGTCTGTCATTTAACGCGCTCTTTCGTAAATATTTTGTATCAGAGACTTTCTTTCTAACAAAGCACACCTTCGTTGTCGACGGGCTACCCAAAGCGACGCTGCTGAGTCGCTTCAGCTCATGCGACATATGGGGACGAGAACAGTAATGTCATAATAACTCGACGGCATTCAAGAGAGGACAAACTGCAAGATAAAGCCGAGACGAGATCAGGCTTTGGTCTTCATCTGTCACCAGCGCGAGAGAGTGGGCGTAGACAAAGTATAAAAGCGCGCGAGGGCAGTCGATATGCAAACATCGCCACTAGTTGCTGCTACTAGCTGCTAGTAGTGGCTGAACCCCCCCAACGAGCCATTATCCCAGATCCCTTGGCGTGGGCAAAACACCGCCACGTATATTTCCTACCAAGTGCATACTGCCTCAACTCGTAGGGCATATGCTCCCTCAACATGGTTCAAGAGGCTTCGAGAAGTCGCCTTGCTCCTCGCCGCCGACTCTGGAGAGGTTCCACCACCTGGACCATCTCATCAATACGGAACACACCCCTTTACAGTATTCCGGAACGCCCCTGTTCGTGTTGCTGGGCTGGCTGTACCGCCCAAATATTGTATGGGCGCGCATCTTGGAGCTTCCATAAGACCGTCCAGGCAACAGGCCAGACCGTTAACGATACTTGCGAGTGGAATCTCTACCGCGACTTCAAGGCTGTCCCAGACGACCGTCAAGCCAATGCGACGCTCCACCAACAGTATGACCTTACCCAGGAGACTTTCCACAAAGCCGTCTACCGAGTAGATAATGCTACACAGCCGCCTATCGCCACACTGGGAATGCCTACATAGGATAGCGTAGACACCGACATCGACTTTACTCAGGCCAAGGAGGAAGACCACTATGCGCAACCACTCTTTGCATATCCGTTTGATGTTTGTGCGTCCTATTTCTCCTTCACCTGTACCGGAACTCTGCTTATACTCTCTGATATCAGGGCAAGGGTCGATTGTATTCGCTCTTACGGTATACCGAGGGACGACATGGGCATGACGGCAAGCCCTCATTCGGCGAGATACAGCACGCCACCACGTACGGCCTCCCTCCTACTTCATGCTTTCGGCCGACTTCACATTTTCCTACTATCACGAGGACTAGAAGGCACGCAGACGTGAGTCGAAATGTGTTCTACGCTCCGTCTGCCGCGCCGTCCCATGCACTCCTTCGACATCCTGCCGTCGCCTTTCGCGCGGTTCTTCGTACTAGTTTCATCTCTCATTCATATCCTTCTTGTTCGGTACCCAGACGGTTCACCTCCATGCGTCCTCGACCTTCCAAACCGCATCTTTGCTCCGTCTCCATTTCGCTTGTCGATATTCTCTCACGAAACCCCTGCTTTACTCTTCGAAATCCCCTTACATTTCCCTCGTTTTCACCGACGAGCACATATATAGGCTGCCTGTATTTTCGGTAGTATTCTACATGTTATTCTGTTGGATAATATGCGTGTACAGATTATGTAGAGCGAATATATACGCAGAGACTCTTCAGGCGTTGAGTCCTGGTAAGCGAATGAGAGTGGGCAAATATCTTTCTATCTATGATTGAGACGTTGCTCATCGCTCTTATATACATGCTAGAGTTGACGATTACTAACTAAGATTATCTATGAGGCTATACCAATTAGCCCGTGGGGAGCCTGACTCAGAGCCGTGTAATCCTTGATTACTCTTCGGCTAATCTCCAACATACTCACTCTACGCTCTTAACGTTGCCCACGTCAAACGTTCTAAGGTCCCTCTCATCGTCGTTTTCCACCTCCCATCGTCTACGTCCCATCCACGCCTCAACCCCTATTCGCCACCTAATAGACAACGTCTAATTAGCTCACAACGGTCGTAGATTAACCGAGTCAATACACTACCTAATAGACAACGTCTAATTAGCTAGTGTAGGGCGTGAGAAACGGTCGTATGAAAGAGTCGGTGGTCTCACCTCACAACGGTCGTAGGTTAACCGAGTGAGGGACCACCGCCACCAGCGACACGTCGTCCAATCTGGACAGCTACGTTACGGGTGAAATGTACAGACAATTATTACAATGTACACTAGTGTAAACTAACAACCCGATCCATTATTCCATCCAGGCCATCCGGCCCTGTTTTCAACGGACCGAAGTGAGCATTTCGCATACTCCACGTCTAGTTACTAAGTAGTCCCGTATTTCTCGAGAGGGGTTAATCTCATCAACACTGGCATCATGTCTCTCTACGGTGCGATATGAGCGATAGCACCCGTACGTTCGACAAGCCGTTGCCTTTCATCAGGCTCACACTGGAATAGTAAACTGGCGCATTCAAGTCAGCGCAAATGATACATGCAGAGTCGATGCAGTCGATGCTGGATGTGAACTGCATCTCGGCTTTATTGGCCGTCGCCCCGCACTGGTCAAGTTCGCAGCCATCCTGGCCGTTATCGTAAACTGGACGAGCACAATCGATATCTTCCTCCTCACGTGTGAATCCGTGGTCATGCGCCGTGCCTACAGACTCGCCGAGACGGACATTCTCGCCGAGACGGACATCCTCCGGGTCTGTGTTGTTCCCTTTTCGCACCTTGCTCTGTCCGAGCCATTCTGCCAGGTGCCCCTGACTTCGGTGCTATCAGTACGTAATCATTGCTATTTTTAGACGTTTGAGCTAACTGTGTCTCCCAGTCGACTTGATTGGAATGATTCCCAATATCATCATCGTCTTATATCACTCTCGAAACTCGCCATGCGGCGACCGAAGAATGAATAGATTCGTTCTACCGCTGACAAGTGGGCTTCATAGATAACTTATCTTCAGCTTTGGTCACATTTAGGCTTCATGTGCATCTTTACATAATTATCATGTACCAGCGACTTTGATTTCCACAGAACACGCCCCCTTGGGGGACTCGAAGCTGGCCATCACAGGCTCAAGACCCCCGCCACGCCAACCACGGGGATACGCCACCAAATATGGTGGGTATAACCAATATTCACACACCGAAAGCGAAAATAGTAAAGAACTTGCACCGTTAACCGCGCAACAACGGGAGACCCTGACTACCCACATTGCCAAAACACAGCAGAGATATGGGACAGTACACCACGACTAGTGCATGTCATAACCCTCCCAGGATCAATCATTTTGACCCCTAGACGACCTCTAAAGAGCAAAAAGCGAGGAAACTCGGCTGACTCAATGAAAATGTAATGGGTAAAACGATGAGCCGGAAACGCTGACATAGGACAACCTACCTTCTAGAAACCTAGGGAACGAGATATGATGATAAAGGAGCCAAAGGCCTAAGCCCGGCCGCGACAAAGACAGTCCGGGAGACCAGATAATGGCAGAATATACCAAACTACCTAACTGACAATATATAAAGGCAAATCGCCACTAAACCCTCGAAACATTTTCAGAACAAACACGATCCTCCCAAGTCAAATGTCGTACCAAGATGCAATCATGGACAGCAACCATGAAGGCCGCTGGAACGACTCTGGTGAAGAAGAAGCATCCCCCACGGCCTTGAAAGACCAGAGGCGGCAGCAGCAGAATAGAGCGAGTACAGCACAAGGACTAACCAACCGACATCCGAAAAGGAGAAACTACTCCGGACACCACTACAAAGAAACCTTGCTCAAACCTTGGCACAAAGCAAACCACCCGATGCACCGCTGAGAACACACACAGCACCAAGACGCCTCACCACGCCTCCTGTTAGTTTATTGCCTTGTTGTCTTGCCTATGTACATAGTGGCAAGCGAGCGGCCGTAGTCAAACCATACGGGTTTGACTACAACGCTCACTTGCCTAAGTTACACTCTGTTCGACACCGCGTCCCTAAATACATTGAGTTATGACATGAGCTATTACTATTGGCTAAGTCTATTTAGTGAGCGCTAAGAGTCAAAGGGTAAACCTTCAACACTCGCGGCTCTAACCTTCGAAGATCGAGCAAGATGGACGAGGGCGACAATGACCAGGGTGACGATGAAGACGATGACGAGGATGATGATGACACGTCATACATGGAAGGAAATTAGCCAATCATTATTGCCGCAAATGGTCGGATGAAGAGTAGCTTTGGCAAGGCGGCGGACAAAAAGCCGGAGACGGAGGAATAACGCAACCGCCAAGGTCATTCTATACCTTATTTGATCATAATTTGATCCTAATTGATTCGCAGCTGCATTGAAATGCCGCCAGCGCAAAAAGGCTTGGCTCCAGGCTTTGCGGGCCAAAGTCGAATTCTTGTCGGTGGAAAACGAGCGACTTTCCAAGGCTCTCGTCGCGTCTCGAGAAGAGATTGCAGCTTGAGCCAGTCTATCGTCGTGCGAAGCGGCGCACCGTCTGCACTCCTCGACACAGATTAGGTGCCGAGGTGTCACCTAACGGTGTCGAGCGTGCTCACTCGAATTCGAGTGCTAGCACGACGGCGGGCCAGGCCATTCAGGTAAATCTCCTTTCCCGGCAAAAATGGTGCGCCTCCATATATGGCAACTAGCTTGGTACATATACAGTCGCATTCGCAAGGCGTCTTGTATCATGACGAAGGTCAAGTCACGGGCCATGGACGATCCCATAGTCACGGTGGCGTCATGCCGACTCAGAAGAGCGTGTCCGTTGGAGGTCGTGGACACGAGTATTGATTCTTCTTTTCTGATATCCTCTTTACCTCAGCCTCAGCTGTACACAAACTTTCGGACTGGATCCCACGCCCCCATGCGCTCGCCAAAAAACACTTCTCGATGCGCGCATCCCATGCGTCGTAGTTGACTATATCCTACATTGTTGTATCGGCAGTCGCGACTCGATGATCACTCACGCATATAAACGGCACACACTTTTCACATCTCGTATGGCCGGCCTCGGATTCCTTGGGTAACCTCTTACAGACACCGAACTGCCTTGTCCAAAGATCTGCCACCACTATATACACTGCGGGGTGCCAACGGAGGTTTCATTCTTTTCACTCCTGCGTTACTAGTCGGACAAGATCTTGCAATCCTGAGACTCTAGTCCTGACTCGTGCATACCATCCCACTATCCCAGCAATCACCCCCTCAGTTCGCCATGCGCAAACTGCTCGTTGCATTTATCTCATATCGCTTTCTCGCAGGTTATATTGCCCCCCTCTTACCGTATTCCAATAGTTTTGACATTTGTACCACACGATACACAAGAAAATACGATTCTTGTGATGTCCGTCCCCATTGAGTTGGCTGTCTGCAAGTAATAGACAATGAGCACATGAATGAAAACGCCATTTCAACGGAACTGAGATCCCTTATCAAGATACTCGCTATATCTCTTGGGGTTGCACAAACTCACATTCGGGCAGGGTACATACCCGATACAATAAATGCCTATGGACTGCCGAGGGCGACTGTAATGCCGGATTATAGGAGTTCTCGTTTCGTTCGGTCTTCGGAACTATTCCTCCCATGCAATACCATACCCTTGGACAGAACCTACCCGCCACCTGCCCCAGTCAATCGTCCACAAAAGTTGTCCTTTGGAAGTCTCAATGTGCCTATCCGACCTTCCGACATCTTGGCTAGCTTCAGTGATTAAAATTATATCTATTGGATCGTTCGGACAACCTGGCCTCGAGACACAACCCATCCCATGCTGGCAGAGCGGCCTCGGCTATTTTCCTCACTCCGCTCTCTGAAATCCACCATTAATTTGCTCGTAGGCGTGTTAAATTCGGACTACGAGTTCCCCTACTAGAGGGACTACATATCGAAAGACGAAACCACAGTGATGATCATAGGGCGAACATAGCCATGACTCTTCTCCCTCGAGCCGTGAGTGCACCTGGCACTTAATTGGTTCCCTCGATGGGAACATATACACGGCGCCCTCGAGCGCTGGCTTGAGACGCATGGTGGCCTCTACCTTCACGCTCACGATACCATTACGACCTGGCAAACTGGCCCTGGGTAGGATTGTTCAACCACTCAATGGGGTACTACCTAATGCACGGCTGCTCCCTTGTAAACCGGACGACGACGAGGTTGGCGAGTGGTGGCCCAGAATCGGCGCTCGAGATACGGGGTTGCAACGAATCGAAGTTAGCCACTATTTGGTCACATGCCGCTAGCCATCTACACGCCCATAGGTGCGCCCTTCTTGATCGCTAGAAGCCCACCGGGCCTTTGGGGAGTAATCGAGCCCTTTGGCATCAGTAATGACACAGAGTACTAGTATGATATGAATTTTCCATGAAATGGCCCATATATACAAGTTTTTCTCTGCTCCTCTGGTCAACGTCAAGTGTTCAGCCGGAGACGTAAAGAGCCGGGCCTGCGACAATATGGTCGTTAATTAAGGAGAGATTCGCTGGCGTGACAAAGAGATCGGTGTCGGTGACCATTAGGAAGATCGTCTATGCGACTGTTAGGAGACCATCTCTGTCGAGAATAAGACACTCACTCCATTGATAATTTCGGCGCCGTCTGTCGAATCTGTGATCAGTTACTGATTAAAGAAGACGAGACGTGCACTCACGATTCTTGAATATCATACCGTCGGGTTGAGCGGTCTCGGCGTACTGGCCTCTGATATTTTCGAGAGGCGAGTAAGTAACATTGTACCTATAGAACATCAGAATATAAGTATTGATGGGCGACGAGACATACTGGCTCAACCACGCAGCAAACTTAGGGCCACCCTTTGCGTTCGACGACGTGACCTGATTGTATGGTCCAGCTGGAACACCGAGATCCTGCCAGTTCATCGTCACACGTCGTCCGGGAGCTGTCAAGGCAGTGCGGTTGCTCGCGATAGCCGGCTTGTGGTTTGGATCGATCGGGTTGGGATTATTGGTAATGTTGAGGCGTGGATAGATGGGGAAGACGACAGGTTTACGGAAGTTGGATGGTGGGCAGGAGATGATATTCTGCGAGAGGAGCGTCCATTGCATCGCTTGCGTTGCACCTGTCTCAAACCACTGGGTGACAGGGAAGAGACCGGACAACTGGCGGAATGCGA
>CAJVGD010000048.1:0-53497 GCA_910890315.1 Serendipita indica DSM 11827
TGAGGCACCTGGTAAAAAGGCCAGCGTGTCTCGACAGAGATCCGCCGAGTTCCACAGCCTTGAGAAAAAGTACGGGAGAATTCGACACTATATTGAGTTGTACATCTGTAAAGAGCAGCTCGAGCGCAATGGACTGAAGTGCTTTGCAGATCAATCGCATGTTCGCACGCTGTTTCTGTGTTTGGTCCAGAACTTGGCTATCCAAGGTGGTAAGACCGTTGAAGAAGGTAATCGGGTCGCCTGCCAATCCTCGGCGAGGTGGGAGTGTCGCAAGGAAGATGAGGCGCCACAGCTCATCGGGCAAGCGTCCTAGGTAGTCGACTCCATCGGTTTCTGTCGGTATAGTGTCCTCAATCGCCGCCGTCTCGGGCATTTCGACGAGAGATGGGGTGGAGGTCAGAACCAACCGTCATGACACAGAGGTTTTGGAATTCCTTGACTTTGCCGCACCTAGAAGAAGCCACGATGACTTCTCCCAGCGGTCAACACGAAAAAGTGCGCAAATCTGCGGCTGATCTGCAAAGCACTCGAGCCTCTTGCACTCGAGCTGCTCTTCACGGACGTGTACTTGAGACCATGCTGGGAACTCTTGCATCCTGCTATAGGACTATAGATTCTGAGGTATATGGGTCCAAAAACGCTGGCGTTTTTACACGCTACATCGTCCATTTTCTTGTATATAGCGTCCCAGAACCAGCCCTCGACACTCTATTGGTGGACGCACAGGTGCTCAATACGACGTTCCCTTGGCTTGGCAATTTGTTTTGCGACTCTGGCCAGTTGAACGCAATGTCATTCACATAAATGCCTAGCATGACCGAACTCTAACCACCACCCCCTGAAGTATTGAGGGCAGCATGCCGGGTGATCCATCTATGCGCCGTCAACAGTATCATACTTAAAAATAGGGAGAACAACCCTTTATACATATATGAGCAGCGTCATGCGGTCAAGCCCTGGTCACGGGTCAGAGGGCTTTGAATTCGAGGGATGTAGTGACCATATCTGTTTGAGGCTGCAGCACGGAGTTCACAAAGGATGAAGGGATAGCTGTCGACGACTCCGGTGACGAGCCAGGTAATTACGAGCACCAACCTGATCTTGACTATCACTCGGATAGTTCGCCTGAAACGAACATTGCGTCGTATTGACGAATTGGGTATATTCCGTCACTTGAAAGAGCAAATGCTACGGCTCAATGACCGCAACTTGAGTTTACTCCTGTCGCGGCAGCCAAGCTTTGGAAAATAACATAAGAAGGCTACCCAAGGAGATATATTATCCAGCTTTGTTCGCTGAGAGGAATGTCACTCACGATCGGATATAATCAAGACGGGTTCTGTCTATATAATAACCTACTGGTGGGATTTTAGGGAACAGTCGTCCAAGCAAGGTCACGTTGAAAATGGTGCGCCTCATTGGCGGCATCGAATTGGCAAAAGAGTAGCCGCAGTTCATGTCGCTTGGATTGAGTGTAGGTGTAGTATCTACCGTGTATATATATATATATATATACCTTTTCGCCGTAACACCCTTCTGTCTAACAGTAGGGCTTACTGATTCTGTGTAACACCAAGGGTAGATAATCGAGTAGTCCAAAGGCTCAGAAGGTACTTGGGCTGCGCAGGAGTTGAGCCTAACGTGTATAAATGACATTTGCAATACATTGCCTATCGCATTCTCTATCAAACCTTGACCATACCGCATTAGAGATACACGACAGTAGTCACCTTGATTCCTGCTTCCATGCAACTGAACCACCTAACGAGTCCAAAAATACCCTATGAATCACAAGTCTTACTCTTCTCCACTCTTGTGTTCGGCTGTGTTGTGCCGACACTCTTTGACACGACGCATGCCCATCTTGGATCCATCCGCATCCACGGATGTCGGCCAAACGGCGGGACAAGTCCAAGAAATCACATGAAACTGTCAATCCACCCGAATCTTTCTCTGTCGCCCAAAGCTCGTCTTCCAGGAAGAATCAAGTGTACGACAAAGTCAACTTTGGCCTCGATGCATTGGGAAATATATCCGAGGGTTCAGATGTACTTGCTCCTCTCAAAGCAGCATGTCGAACGACGAAATCTGTCCTTGATATCATGCAGGTAAATTGGTCCAACTCGCTCAACGGCTTCAACTGACAAATACGGGCAGGCTATCGAGAGCAACCAGGAAGAATGGACGAACCTAACACAGCGTCTGAAGGGATACATGAGCGGACTCGAGAAGCAAACCACTTTGTTCGAGGCATATGCCGCAAACGATAGGGCTTTCGACGAGGCACTGAGACAGCCACTGATGCACTATTTCAAGTACGTGAGGATTCTAAATTTCTTCAGCAAGCTGATCGATACAGAGCTCTCGAAGATATCCATGATACGGTGGTCGAAGTGAGGGAGAAACGAAGTCGCAGCAAACTTGGGTTCTTGAAATCTATGAGCAAAGTGAAGATCGATGCTGGAGAGATTCGTGAACTCAACAGAGATATCGAGGAGGACATCGGCAGTTCATGGTGCGGGTCTCTTCGGTCTTCTTCGCAATCTCACTATATACACAGG
This sequence comes from Serendipita indica DSM 11827, assembly GCA_910890315.1. Taxonomy (NCBI): domain Eukaryota; kingdom Fungi; phylum Basidiomycota; class Agaricomycetes; order Sebacinales; family Serendipitaceae; genus Serendipita; species Serendipita indica. Next base: position 2,562 of record CAJVGD010000048.1, read on the forward strand.
AAGCGTTGGGTATTTTTACTGCACTGCGTGCTCAAGACATTCAACAAAAGAGTAAGTCTGAAATCCTTGTGAGAGGCTTGCTTAGCCGTTTCTAGTCGAGACTGCAACTATTCTTCAGTCTATTCTTCAGTTACCGACAGTCGCATTCGCCGCGTCCTCGGTTCATACGACCTGTCTGAAAGGAACGCGTGAGGCAGTCCTTCAGATGATCTGGCGCTGGGCCAGTGAGGTGCCGTCGGAGAAGCCTATATTTTGGCTGTGTGATATAGCTGGGTCCGGCAAGTCTACAGTCGCAATGTCCGTAGTCGAATCATGGCGGAACGAAGGAGTGTTAGGGGGTCGATTCTTCTTCTCCATGGCAAACAATGACGCATCGACCACGGACAAGTTCTGTTCGACCATCGCAAGAGACCTCGTCCAGTACATCCCTGATCTCAGACCCCATATTGCCAAAGCTGTGGAACAGAACCCTTCTTTCATGCGAAGTTCTGTGGATGAGCAACTTCGGACGCTCATCACGAATCCACTCCTCCAGTCAGACAAGCGCGTGATCCTCGTCATCGACGCTATCGACGAATGCAAATCTGGATCACAGCGAAGAGAACTTCTCGAGGCGCTTGCTACCGCTGCTCGAGAGTGCGCGAACCTCAAAATCTTTCTCACCAGTCGGCCAGATCCCGTCATCGAGGCGGTCTTGCAGGGACTTTTGATCAAGGAAAAGTTGGAAAACCGGCTTCACGATGTGAAGCACCCAGATACCACAAACGATATCGCGGTGTATGTGCATCATTCGTTGCATGAAGTCCTACCGCAGGACAAGAGACCGCGTCTGGCCGAAAAGGCCAACGGGTTATTCATCTGGGCGAGCACTGCATGTCGAATGCTCACGAGTGAAACCAGATTGAGTTCACCCGAGGATGTTTATGACCGTCTGATCTCTCTGGACCAGCCAGGAGTGATCGACGACCTATATAATCTTATCTTCGAGCGGACAGACCCCGAGTACTACGCGGTCATGTGTTCAATGCTGGCGCTGCTGCATGGTGCATTTGAACCACTAACGGTGGACGATCTGGACGATCTAGTGAAGCATGCAAAAGTACGGGGAAGTGCCAGGGCCCTGGTACAGAATCTAGGAAGCGTACTCAGTGTGGATTCAAAGACGGATCTGATCCAATTCCGCCACCCAACGCTGGTCGAGTACCTTCGACGGTGCTCGATCCCCCAAGGTGGCGATAACCGAAATAAACTATATATCGATATCGGCAATGCTCACGGTCAAACAGCATCGTGGTGTCTGAAGCGGTTCAAGTTGCTTAATGGAGGACTCAAGTTCAACATATGTGAAATCGAATCCTCTTTCTTCCTAAACAGGCAGATTCCGGATCTGGAAGAGAGAATTTCAAAGTTCATTCCAAGAAGACTTCGATATGCCGGTTTGCATTGGTTATTTCATTTGGCGGAAACGGACGACGGGTGGCGAACTAGGCTAAAGGACGGAATTGAACACGTGATAAAAAGCCCATATGTCCTATACTGGATGGAGGTTCTGAGTTTCACCGGAGGGGTACCAAGGGCGATAGCGGGACTTCGAGCCGTTGCGCGCCATAGAAGAGTGAGTAGTCTATACGTACATACTGTAGTGACTTATACAGAGGTAGATTGAAGAGGAGACGAGGACGATGATGACGGAGGTCCGACGGTTTCTAATGGCATTTTCGGTGCCGATTCAAGACAGTGCTCCGCACATCTACATCTCAGCATTAGCGTTTAGTCCGAGGAAGTCAATCCTTCACAGCGAGAGACTGAAACGGCATGCCAATACTCTCAGTGTGACCCAGGGATACGAGGAGACGTATCCTGGGCTTCCCAGGGCTCTTCAAGGTCATGGGGGCAGGGTCTACGCTGTCAAGTTCTCTCCAGATGGAACACACATAGTCTCTTGTTCGGGAGACAAGACGATTCGACTGTGGGACGCAGAAACCGGCCAGAGATTGGGGGAGCCGTTTCGCGGACATACATCTGAAGTATTTTCCATTGGATTCTCGGCAGATGGTTCCCGAATTGTCTCTGGTTCGAATGATAAGACAATTCGAGTCTGGGAGGCGGACACCGGCCAGCCTTTAGGAGCGCCACTGCGTGGTCACGAAGACGGCGTCCTGACCGTTGGATTCTCGCCGGACGGATCAAAAATTGTCTCTGGATCGTATGATAATACGATTCAAGTGTGGGATGCAGACACTGGCCAGGCGCTGGGAGAGCCATTCCGAGGTCATGAGGGTTGGGTCTATGCCGTATCATTCTCGCCAGATGGATCACGAATTGTCTCTGGCTCTGCTGACCAGACAGTTCGGTTGTGGGATGCACATACCGGCCAACCCGTGGGAGAGCCATTCCGAGGTCATGATGCTCGGGTTGTGGCCGTAGGATTCTCACCAGATGGCTCAATGATAGTCTCTGGCTCGTGGGATCGGACCATTAGACTGTGGGAGGCAGATACCGGCCAACATGCGGGAGAGCCAATCCGAGGTCACGAAGGTTGGGTCTATGCCGTGGGATTCTCTCCAGACGGGTCACGGATTGTCTCTGGCTCATCGGACCAGACCGTTCGGCTATGGGAAGGAGATACTGGTCAGCCAGTAGGAGAGCCTCTTCGAGGTCATTATTCTAGTGTCAACGCGGTCGCATTCTCGCCTGACGGCTTTTTAATCGCGTCTGGTTCGCACGACAAGACGATTCGACTATGGGACGCAGACACGGGACAACCTTTGGGAGAGCCACTCCAAGATCACGACCCCTCGGTGATGGCCATCGCATTCTCACCGGACGGCCTGCGAATTGTCACTGGATCGGAAGAAAAGACGCTTCGGCAGTGGGACGCACACACTGGTCAGCTTTTAGGAGAGCCATTCCGAGGTCATGAAGACTCCGTCAGGGCTGTTGCATTCTCACCAGATGGCTCTCGAATTGTTTCCGGTTCGAGCGACAGCACCATTCGGCTATGGGATGCAGACACTGGTCTGGCGTTGGGAGAGCCGCTTCGAGGACACAAAGCGGATATATTGGCTATCAGATTCTCACCAGATGGCTCAAAGATCGTCTCTGCCTCATGCGACAACATGATTCAACTGTGGGACGCTGCGACCGGTGAGTCGCTGGGAGAGCCAGTCCGAGGTCCTGAAGAACAGGTGGCAGCCATCGCGATCTCGCCGAACGGGTCCCAAACTGTCACTGGATCCCGAATACTTCGTGGTCCAGAAACACTCTCTCAAAAGACAATTCGATTGTGGGAGACAAATACTGGTCAACCATTAGGAGAGCCACTCCAAGGACACGAAGCTCCGGTCGCTGCCGTCAGATTCTCCCCAGACAGCTCACGAATTGTGTCCGGCTCACACGACCGCACCGGTACAATTCGGCTGGGACGCTGACTGGTCAGCCATTCGGAGAGCCACTCCGAGGACACAGCGGACCTATCAACACTTTCAAGTTCTCGCCTGACGGCTCACGGATTGTCTCTAGCTCGCTTGACGGGACGATTCGATTCTGGGACACAAATACTGGTCGTCCACTAGGAAGCCCACTTCTCGGTCACAAATCCATGATCAACGCGGTGGCATTCTCTCCAGATGGCTCGCGAATCGTCTCCGGCTCTTCCGACAAAACAATTAGGGTATGGAACGCGGAAACTGGTAAGGGGGCCTACGCTTGTTGTTCAATTTGTGATGACTTGACACCTGTCGTTAGATGCGATCTCAAAGAGCTCCAATAGAAATGAAGAAGCGCATTCAGGCTCGAGCAGCCCAACAGATGATTCAAAAGGAAACCTTGTACCCGGATTTGAGCATTGCTCACTGTCCTGGGATGGTTGGGTCCAATCCTCGGGGAAATATCTCTTCTGGGTGCCACCAGACAATCGGCATGGACTACAGTACCCGCGTCTTCTTCTGACTATACCGACAACGAGTCCATTCCGTGCGACCAAGGTTGATTTCAGTCGTTTTCATTGTGGGCCTTCTTGGACAAGCGTTCGAACAGATCTTGATCAATGATCTGTTGCGGCGGCTATGGCTAATAGTATATGCTCTCTTCTGTCAGAACTAGTTCCCATCTTCTGTAGACTAGAGAATGTAGAATTTGTAAGGATGCTCGTTTCATTCTCGCCATGGTTAATCAGGGTGATCCTCGCGTTATCTGATAACTTCCAGCGGGCTATTGCCCGTCTCAATTATTCATTTCATGTCGGATGAACAGATCCTCGCCAGGTTTTTGGAACTGACCGCATCTACAAGCACTTCTTTTAATCTTTTATTTACCTCAAGACCAACGGCACTCTTGGTTCCACGACGTCTCCTAACAGACTCCTCCGAAATGGTTCGGTAACTGTCCAATGTCCTCTGCTTCCGACATGGAATCCAATGATATGTGGAGCGCTACAACCTGTAAAGGGAAGCATGAGCGCTGCAAAATTTCCATCAGAGCTCCGACATGCGTCAACAACGAGCGTGTCGGGCCAAGGCATTACGCTCACCAACGGGGGAGAAGGATCCTTGTACCCATGGGAGCAGCAACATGACAGTCGAGCTCTAATCAGAGGCACTCCAGCGACAAGGACCAAAGGTTCTGGATCCGAGGCACATGGTGACGACATCAGTCCAGGCGCGAGGTTTACAGAGGATGACCGATGCGGAGACAGACCATTATAATTCGGAGCTCCAGTTGATCTGACTATTACTCGGAGAAGTTGTCATCAGGAATGGACATTGACGAGGGTATATTCCTATGTCTGTACAAGTCAAATTGTTCGCCTCTGGTCAATAGTTTTACCAAGGGAAGTGTGATAAACCATTCACTTTTGCGAGGATAGGTCAAAGTAGTCGGGATGACGACAGAGTTCGTGACTGATCGTGAGGGGATAATTCGGTTTAATTTGATAAACTTGTTTCCTCTCTTCTGAATGCTGTACTAGAAAAGAAACACACTAGTCGCAAAATGGCGAGTTATCTGCCTGCATCAGGACCTAGTAGTTCAACTTCATGAGGTAGTCTGCCAAATCCTTCTACGGCAGCGTGCATTGCTTCTGGTCGATAGGGGAGTTCAAATGGCTACAATGATTGAGCTGTTCGTCTTTACGATCACACATCCGTTGGGCTATCGTCAATTCCTCAGTTGTGTATTCAGTTGGCGAATCAAAGCACACCACCCCTACGTCCATGAGGCTCCGACTGCCAGATTCAAAGAGGTCATTACTTTCTTCCGCCGATCCGGACGCCATTGGCTCGCCTCATCTCGGTTCTGGAGGTTTGTGAAAGCTTTCTAATTCGTCTGCCTCTCTCAGGTTGGAACTGAAGGCATAATATCAGATGAGCAATTAGTAAAAAAATCATGCTGAGGCATTGAAAGCGGTATTGATGGCGCATGTTTGCAGAGATGGGACCGCTACTGACTACAAGATTGTCCGTCTTGGACCATGGTTCGCCAGGCTGATACATGAGTGCGACTGCAGTTTGGCGGATTTGGTTGCAGCTGCCACCATTGATGACATAATTACTCAGTTGCTCTGAACAACGGATCACAGGTAGGATCATCAGTGGCAAGATGGGAATCAGGACGGCAAAATGGGAAAACCAGAAAGACAAGCATCAGCAGATCGATCAGTATTGGGGATAGTAGCGAACAGAGACGGACGTACGTTTCCAGGGGTCCGCCATCGTCTTGTGCGTCTGAGCTTTGGCCGAGTTCAAGTTGGAGTTTCCTAAAAAGGCGCTGGCCAGTGGCTCTCGCCTGCTGGCGTCCTGGGACAACTCCAAGTTGCTGAAATGGGATTAAAAGGTTTAAATTGAGTGCTATAGTTTTCAGATGAGATGTTTGGATTAGCCAGATCCGTCAAGGCAAGTCTACCTGCTGGCTGCCAGGTGCATTCTCCTATCAAATGACCGTTAAATTGAATGAATTGACACGAAATACGCAGGCATTGACTGTATTCCCGCCACCACTCTATCATGTTGTTGTGACAGTCCATCCCAACCAAAACCTCGACCATGGTACGAATACCTGATAGCATCGCGAGACAGCTGATGAAGAGGTTTTGCCACCAAAGAAAGAAAGGTTGTCAGGAAGAAGCTACCGTCTCTCTCGGTCCTCAGGTCGCAGAGCGAGCTCGTCTTTGGCGTCGCGCACATCTACGCGTCTTTCAACGACACTTTTGTACATTACCGATCTTTCGGGCAAGGAAACCATCTCGCGTGTCACCGGTCGTCTTGTTCTTTTCAGCTTTCTTGATCAAAACATCCAGAGTGGCTGACTGACTGTCCGTTCTAGGTGGCATGAAAGTCAAGGCTGATCGTGACGAATCGTCTCCATACGCCGCTATGTTGGCCGCTCAGGATGTTGCTGCTCGCTGCAGGAAGTCGGCATTACCGCTCTTCATATCAAGCTCCGTGCTGGAGGAACCGGAACAAAGACACCTGGTCCAGGTGGACAGTCGGCTCTCAGGGCTCTCGCTCGTGCTGGCATGAAGATTGGTCGTATCGAGGACGTGACACCTGTCCCGACTGACTGCACTCGCCGCAAGGTTGGTCTCGGTTCTCATATCCATCTTATTTCCCATATGAATCATTCTATCTAGGGTGGTCGTCGTGGTCGTCGTCCTAGATTCAAAAACTCGCATTTTCCGTGGTGCATGCTTGTGTATGTGCTCTTGTCTGTGCGTGGTTTCATTTGTCGCCGCACGACACGCAGCAAGTCATCCTCGATGTCTTGTCCCGTGGTCGTGCCCATTCTGACCTCTGTTGTTTACAGTGTCCAATGGTATGTTGCCTGGACGTTTCATACTATTAGGCGCCATGTATACATAGAAGAAGATCCAATTGCTCCCAAACTGCGTGTGTTCTCAGTCTATTCTAGTATCGTGCTCCTGGTCGGCTCATTCAAGCTGCTCGTCAGGATGAACTGCTTTGCGAATGCGGATGATGTCTTGTCGGTTAAGTGATGCCTCTGAGCAGAGAGATCGGAAGATCGATCCCTCTCGGTCATAAAGCCCCAGCGGCGTGTCAAACTCGGCCACCCGTCCAGCATCCAAGACGAGGATCCGGTCATAGTAGACTAAGGAGAGATGAGAACCAGCCAGGATATGATATTGGGTACTCACCAATCGTATTAAGCCTGTGCGCGATGCAGAGCAGCGTGCATAAATTCTGTCTGAATCGTCCTCTGGATCTTTGCGTCGGTCTCGACATCGACATTGGACGTAGCCTCATCCTAATAAAGACACCAAGTTCAGCTTCAGATATTTCCCAAATCCTCCACGACTGACCACAATTACCCTGCTCTCCTTGACGAGGGGCACGACACAAGGCCAGCAATTGACGTTCACCCGCACTAAAGTTGGTACCTCCTTCACTCACGAGTGCACCGAGTTCGAAGCGCGATACATCCGCGCCACCTTTGTCGCCTCAGCTGCATCTGAGGTACCTGGCTCGGACGTCGTATCAAGCAAGCCGGCCCTACGTAGAGCAGAAAGAAGCTCTGCGTCTGTACGCATTCCGAGTGGATCGCTATAAACACCTGATGTCAGCGCCTGGATGTGCTGGATATTAGCTGCTTACATGTTTTCGCGAACGGTACCCTGGAAGAGAAGCGCGTCCTGTGGAATAACGGCCATCTGTCGTCGCAAAACGTCCAAACCAATCTTTCTCGTATCCACGCCATCAATCTCGATAGTCCCACCTTCAATCTCGACAATGCGGAAGAGAGCCTGAAGGATTGAGCTCTTTCCGGCACCGGTACGCCCACAAATTCCAATCTTTTCTCCTGGCTTGACGTCAAAGGTTATACCGTGCAGGACGAGGGAGACCGGGGCGATACGCCATCTTGACGTCGTTGAAGGAGATGGCGCCTTTATCTGGCCAGTTCTGGTCTGGATCCGCTTTTGTCGTCGGTGGTGCCTCTTGTGGGAGTTTTCGCAGTAGTCCAATCGCTCAACGGCATTCATCTCTTGCTCGGATCTCGCCTGTATACGCATAAGTCCCCAGCTGGATTGAAACAAGTCGCGATAATACTTGCCATCTGCGTCACCATCTGAGAGTGTCTGAGTGATGGCAAGGGTGTGCGAGAGCACCACTCCAGTCTTGGATGGATTGGACGTATTTGACGCCGACAGCAAAGACCGATACCGAGGATGAGCAGATTCGCAATAAAGTCAAGACGCATTGCGAGCCATCGCTGGATCAGCACGGATACATACGCGCGATTCTGGTTGTCGATAGCCGCGTCGACGACTTTGATATAGCGGTCCTAGGGCACATTAGCTGGATCCAACGAGGTTCCAGGATTTCCTACCTGTGTTCTCCATGCGTGGATGGTTGATAGGCCAGTGAGTGCCTCTGCTACAAGTCAGACTCTGTATGTCAGAAAACTACATTACTCACCTCCGAGAGAAGAGTAAGGGCCGAACGCAGCACAGAGTCAAGACGCTTCGTCTCAATCGAGGTTCGGCTACAAGACATTAATAGCCGTGATACTGATAATCTGACTCGACGCACCGGTAGAACGCAGACGCAATATAGTAAAGGATGAACAGGAAGGGAATCGCGATGCCAAGATACGGGAAAGTGTAGAAGATAAGAGCAATTGCACCAAGGACTGAGTTTGTCAGGGCAGAGTCAAGCCTACTAGGGTGGCTACTCACCCGCAGCCAACATGCGCATAAGCTGAAAAAGTGCACTGGGCAGTTGGTTGTCCAACGATTCGATATCACGACTGAGACGTGAAAGAATGCGACCCACAGGAGCTAGACAGGATTAAGACAGAGCAATTGTAGAACAAGAGGACGCACTTGTATCGTAGAACGACACTGGCGAACGCATAAGCGCTGTTAAAGCCGTGCGGAAAACACGCGACTGGCTCTCAGCCCGGCGAGTGCAAACGCAAAGGAGCTCAAGAATGCGATGACAGCCTGAACACCACCAATACCTGCGTAGAGCGCCATATATTCCTTGTCGCCAAACCCACGAATCGAACGACTTCACCATCCAAGGAATAGTGTTGTCACAACTGTAGACTCATCAGTTCATCCCGAGGTGAATAGGAGAGATGGAGACGTACTCTGTGCCGCTTGTTCCGCAAGAAGCATCAAGATGATGAGACCCGTGAGAATGAAGCCTCCAGCTGCGGTAATATAGAGACCGTAGATATACCATTGAATCTGACCCGTATTGCGATCCTCTTCTTGCATGGCGGCTTGCCCGCTGCAGCTTCTTCGGCTTTGCTCCTTGGCTTCCTTCCTCCTTTTCTTTCTCTTCTGGCTTCAGTACCACCATACTCGGCTATGAGCTTGGAGAACACAGGGCCATGCTCGATCAGGTCCTCATATGTCAGCATAACAAACAAGCTGAAACGAGGGAATTTCGTACCTGATAAGTACCGTGCTCAACAATTTCGCCTTTATCCAGAACGTAAATGTAGTCCACTCTGGGCAAGGCCGAGAGCGCATGGGTAACGATGCGTGTACGTCCAGCGAGGGACCTCTAGTGAGACAATCTTCGAGGATACTCTTGCCGACATGTGCGTCCACGGCAGAGAGCGGGTCGTCAAGAATACAACGTCTGCTTTTGAATATGCAACACGCGCCAGACTGACGCGAGCCTTTTGACCACCGCTGAGGTTGATACCCTTTTCGCCGATTTCCGTTTGTTCACCTTGAGGAAGCATTTCAAAGTCGGGTTCAGTGAGCATGCGCGGACGACGTCTCGGAACCTGATGATTGTATTCATTCAGCCTCTGACCCATGCAAGGAGGCCAATAGTGACGCACCTCGCTTCATCGTATGGATTTCAAAGAGAATATTGTCGCGCACAGTTGCGTTCGCGAGCCATGGGTTTTGTGGCGTATATGCAATCGTGCCGTTGAACGATACCTATTCACAAACTAGCCTCAATATTTGGAGAGGCAATGCAACCGAGTACTCACGCTGCCATTCGTCTTCCTCATCTCCCCAATCAACGCATTGAGAAGACTACTCTTGCCGCTGCCAACTTTGCCGACGATACCAATGAACTGTCCTTTGGCAATATGCATATTGATATTCTTGAGCTTGAAAATCTCCTTGCCCTCCTTTGGCTCATTGATAATCGTTCCAGAAGGAGAGGGCTCGCCAGATGATTGATCCTTTTGGCCTGTTGCTCGGCTTTCTTGCTCTTCTTGCTCTGTTTCTTCTTCTCGTCTTTTGCCTTTGCATCTTCCTTTTTCTTCGGCACCACCCTTTTGCCTGGCCCGGCTCGCCTTTGGCTTTAGCTGGGTCGGCGACTTCCATATAAAGCTTCCGTCGGTAATATCCACGGCAAATTTGTAGACGAGTCGATGGGAAAGGCCGGTGATAGTTCCTCGGCTGTGAGGAATGCGCCAATACGCAGTGAGACGAGACCGTCGGCACTGAGTGAGAAGATGAAAGGCATAATGAGAGGCTATGAATGTGTTAGGACGCTATAATCCAAACTTGAGTAACGAGAGCTGACCATGCGCAACACTGAAGAGACTGGTCAGCAGGCGACAGAAATGAGAAGAAAGGAACATACATTGAGCATCTGTAATGATGAGAAGATGATGGCGGGATCCAATGGATGACCAGTGAGGCTGTACGTGATCTAGGTCGAGTCAGCCTTGTGGCGAGTAAGCTCTTGACTACGCACAAATGCAAGAATGGCGGCGAGAATAGGAATGAAGGATGTCAACGAGATCAAGTCGAACGTAGCACTCTGGAATCAAGGAATTAGAACACTTTGCTGGATAGAGGATGCTTGGACTTACGATGTAGTTCGGACTTTTGAGTTCATCACGACGCAGTATATCAACCTTGTGACCATAGAGAGTTTCCTATGGAACGTGCGTGAGCAAAATCACCCGCCAAGCGGGTGGGCTTACCAGGCGTAGATCTTGACTAGACGGATACGGATGATCTCAAAGGAGGTGAGATAAGGGCATCTACGTGATGACGCACCTCTTGAAGTAGACGGACACGAGAGTCGGTAATGACAATGCCGTCTTTTCGTGCGTTGAAAAGGAATTTCACGACGATACCCTGTGCGGGGAATCCTAGGAGAAGAACACCGACGGAGACAAGTGCAGAGTATCCCAAGTTACCAATGAGGAGACCTAATGCAAGAATGATCTAGTAGACGTGAATCAACCGGGCACTGGATAAGTAATGATAAGATCTTTACCATCAAAGGAGAAATCCAAAGACTGGTAGAGATATATTAGACATTATGGAAAGTTCATGCAAGAGGACAAACCTGTGGCAGAATCCAAGGGCAAAGTCGAGGCGAGTCGTGTCTGTAGACAGCATGGTAGTAATCTTTCCGGTACTATGCTCCGCGTGCCTATGCATACATGAGTAGACGCTGAATAAATAGTCAAGGACATACCCGTCCGGAAAGTCGCAGAGACTTGCGGAATATCTGGCCGATAATCTACGGCAGATTAATCAATCGAAGGGGAAAGAGTATGAAACTAACAGTGGACCGAATGAGTAAACCAACAGTCATCGTTTGAGCGATGCCATAGTTGTGGGCTACGCTAGCACCCTCTACGGACGGTGAGCATGCAATGATTGATGAGAGAGCGGAGCGTACGTTGCATTAGGAACAGGCCAAATGCGAGGCCAATGCCTTTGCCTATGGGAGGACCTTTTGGATACACGGCAGGGTAACGTGCATGTAGATACGAGTCGACGAGGAATGGAGGAGCGCCTTTGTGACAAGAGGTGACGTCGTAGATAGGAGTCTGAGTAGCGTTAGTTTTATGGCATTCGTATGCTGCAAGGGTCTCTACCTCCAATCAGTTGAACTATGCCGCCCATCCAAAACTTGTATCGGAATGTCTTCTCGAGAGCGAAGACGAGTGCCTCATCATAGGCCTTTTGCGTCTCTTTTCCTCTTCGGGTGTGGGCCGTGTTCAATTTCTTCCGGTGATTCTTTCTCGGAGGTTTCACTGCTGCGCTCGCCTAGCGCCAAATCTCTCGTCGGGCAGAGAGAATACCTTGCTCCTGGATATGTCTCGGTCGTTTCTCTGGACAGCGTTCGTAAAAGTTTCGTTCAAGCCGGGCTCCCAGATTTTCGCTCAGTCGGGGTCATCAGCACCCAGAGGTCTATTTTTGGCTCGTCAGGGTCAGAAACTGGGTTCAGGGGCGCCAAACGGACCGTCGACTTCGAGAGGACAAACCAACGCGGAGGATGGGCGAAAGCCAACCAAAGGTGATAATGGACCATGGCCTATGAGGACACGCGTATTACGAAATTGACGTCAATAAATGTGGGGATAGAAGCATGGCAAAGACACTGACTTTGCGTGAATTTCAGGGATCACAGCACCTGCTGCAAAGCCAGGCGGGCTTGGAGTTGGTCTCAGAGTTTGCCAAAGAGACCAGGATGAGTTGTTGGGCGGTCGTCGTCCATTTGAGGGAAATAGGGGAGATGGGAGGATCAAGGGCCACTTTATAAGCTCTGAGAGGATGCGAAAGACGCGGGAGAGTGTATAGCGGAAGCTGACCAACTGATGCCGAGCATGCGCTTCAGGGCCATCGAGTAGATGGACACATCACAATAAGTCAGTCCAAGTCATTGAAACTGTGTAGACATACGTGTAGCTCGGCAGAAGCCCGAGTTATTTATGACTTAATTCACACCTGGACCCGACTCCGACACGTCGACTGGTATTTACCAAATTTGCACTACAACTATACATACCAACGCAAGCAGCTAACCGATCGGGCAATGCTTGCACATCATACATTCTAGGCGCTGGTCAGCCCTTGATCCCGTCTACGATAATGATCCAACAAACACTCTCATGGATGTCCCTTCCAAACGAAATGATGATAGAATCCCTTTGGTTCTGTGCTGCCATAGACATTCTCCATGTCCGCCTCGTCAGTTTCATCTCCGCTCGAGCTTTCCAAGCAAATTGATCAATCTTCCAGCTCAACAAGTTTCACAGGGAACTTGTCGACAAATCTCCAGAGCTTCAGCTCATCATCCAACTCGCCAAAGATGGCATGGCGCCGGCACATCGCGCAAGCTCCGCGTCGATCCACTCCATGCTCACCTTGTACCATGACCCGCCGGAGATGGAACGCACTTGCACCTTTGGACCCGGTGTTATCCCCACCAACGGCTCAAGACTTTAACATCTACGAGTTTGGCGGCAGTATTCTGGCGTATTGTACTACTTATCCCGGCGAATCTGATTGCGTGAAATTCATCTCACTGGATCATCCAAAGAAGACGGTAGTTGAGCCCGTTATACTTTCGTTCAAGTGCTTCGAACTCTCCTGCGATCCTGGCCAGCACTTGCTCGTCGTTGTCGAGGACGCTGCGACGTGAGTATAATTCGAATATGCTTCTTTCAAACTGATCACATAGTGCAGAGACTATCCAGTACACTTGATGAGCATGCAGACTGGCGAGTACCACCATCGTGCCGCCACTCGGATCTTCCACAATCTGAATGTCGCAGGGTATACATCACCTGACATTGCGACATGCATATCCGGGGATATCATATCTTTTGTTTACTCGCTTACCGAGGCTAGAGCCGAAATAGGTGTCGCTGTCGTCAACTGGGCCACTGGGGCAATTCTCGTGCGTTCTTTCCTGGCCCTCATTCATTGCTAACATGTCAGGAAACAGTTGAGTTGCACATTCATCGGCGCACTCCATACGACATTGCTCTCGTCGCGCTTCCTCATAGTCGCATTTTGCACCACTACCGTCGCACCCGACGACGCACACCTCAAACTTTTCGACCTCGAAACATCAAGTCCACGAGATACATCTCTCGTCCTTCGTCTCCCAGCCTTTACGCAACATTCGACCCGTCGCTACTCTGCATCCTACTTTCTCCACGGCTCGAACAACGCCATATTATCCCAACGCACTGATGGAACGATGAGGACGGGTGAACGTGACATTGTAACGCTCTTTATTAAGGCCACCACCGTCGACTCGGATGCCGTCGTTCGCAAAATGCTCGTGTTCATCTCACGCGCTCGTTTACTCTCATTGGCATTCGAGTGGTCCCAAATGCCACATCATAGCCGCCCAAAGAGACACGTTCTGGCCTATGAGACGTGGACAGGCCACGGCAAACATACACGGTGGATTGACATTCTCGGGGTACGGCTCATGAGCCACAAGAGCATCTATGGATCCAAGTGCGTTTGCTTGGCTAATCCAGCCGATATGGGTGCGATATTACCGTTGGGTCAAGAAGGGAATTCGACAGATTTATGCGTGCTCGAGTTTAATGTAGGCCGCGACCCTACTCCATCGAATCCGGCAGAAAAGTCGTTTCTGGTGCGCTCGACGGACAAAGATGGATGGATCACACGCGAGCTGGATCAAGATGTACGTGGGGGGCTACCATTTCGGGTGCGTTGGACGCAGATGGATAATGCAGCTCAATGGCAAGACCTGTTCGTGGATCAGGAGTATCTGATGGCGAGATTGGTGGGCCCTTTCCTTTTTGTTTCGCATCTGTGCTGACAAGCTTAGGATGAGGGCTTTGCAATTTATAGGGTGTAAGGTACAGTCATTGTAAACCAGCTGCTTCATATATTCATAATACGACTATTACTTTCGTGTCTATGCTCCTCGTCCACTGTCCAGGAACTTCTTGATGTCCAGCCCATAATATTCGCCTTCCTTGCTCTCCCCATCTTCTCGAACGATTGCCTTGTAAAACTGACGACCGTTGTCGTTCCTACTATCGATACCCACCCACAACCCTTTTCACCGTCTGCCTGGACCTGCAGCGCCGCCTGTCGAATCATCTTGGTGCCCCACCCTTTCCTGGTGTGGTGGGAGGATATTGATATGAAGAAAGCCGGGTAAACATCGAGAACTTCTTGACCCGTCAAAGCTGGGTTAGCAATGAAATCCAGATAATACAGCTCTGCGCCCGTGTAGGCGTCGCGGTCTGCATCTTCGGGCTTAGGGTAGCGTGGGCGAAGGGTGTACCAATTCTTCTCTGCATCCGCTTCGAATGCACGGCAGTTGGATGAGCCGACGACGTAGCCGACGACATCCTTTTCCACGCCGGCATCGTCGGTCTCGACGAGGACGTAGCGCCATGCGCTGTCGAGATGGAGGTATGGGACGGCGTAGACGAGACCTGGCATTTCTGGTTTTTGAAGAGATGTTCGGCAGACTTGCCAGCGTCGCCTCAACAAACAGATGCGCGACACGGCTCCTTCGTCTGCGAGTGTGGCCTTGCGGAGGTGGAGTGGCATTGTCGATGGGACGTTGCTAATCCTGAGAGGACAAAGTGAGTTAAAGTAGGTGAACTGGACGACCTGTCTATAAGTACCTTGTGTGCGAGGTAGTCGAACCGGTGGAGAGTTGTTGGCGGGAGTCTGTCACTCACCATCGCTTGGAGTGGGTAGAGGGTTTTATAAGCGTGAACAGCCTGACGCACATGCTCAGAGGCGGCTCATTTAGCTCCAGCTTCGTCCGGGAATCGCTCGCAGCCAGCTGTATAAGCAGCCATCGCGCCCGTAGAGAGATGACTTACGAAATGCTTCCAATCGACACGACGAAACCTCGGATAATCTTTATCTTTTGATGGTGCGGTGGGTGCGGCGAACTTGGATCGTTTAGACTTGACCATCACTGCGGTCATGAAAGCCGTCAAGGGCGTCTTGATCACTTGGTGAGCTGAGATGACAAATGGGCTGCTACGTCGTTCTAATCAGTTTTTCCGCGCGCGGGGTTTGGACCGAACCAATCACAGCGATGCAGCCGTCAAGCAAATTCTGTTGCAAATGAACGAGAGGCGGAGGGACGAGGATAGATTTGTCATCGAGGACCTTGACCAAACTCATTTGCTGATCAAAGCGGACGGGGAGGAGAACATGAGGGCCGAGCTGGAGTCCGAGGTGAGTGGGCAACCCAGGGGGCGTAGTGGGCAATCTGACCACAGTATCAGCTCGAAAAGAACACGTATAGCTTGGAGCCATAGTGTCGAGCAATCGGAGAGCAGACCGTATCAATTTTGGTCGGCCACAGTTGCAACCCCCGCCTTACCAAGGCCCAAACTGCGAGGAAATTCCGAGCATCACATCGAGTGCCATCTTTTGCATACCATTCGAGATGCGAACGCAGGTTTCCTGATGCCTGTACAAGTACAATAATGATATTTTATCAAGTCACGGGTTGCGCCATCATATTGATACTTCTAAGAGGTACAGGATTGCGTGATTGAGGACTACGAAGGTGGTTTCGTGAGCAGGTCGGTGACCTTTTGCTCGACTTGTTCTGCAGAAAGACCTTCAAGCTCGACGTGACGCTCTACTCCTCGTTCTTTAAGATGCAAAAGAATGTCGTTAGCTTCATAGACAGAGAACACCAACCACATACCAAAGCGGGCAAAGGCACGAGCTGGCGTTCCTTGGGCTTCTCGAATGAGCACAGGGAGATCAGGATTATTCTTCTTGATGAGTGGATATGCGGAAAGAACAAAGTGCCTGCTCAACCAGTCTCGTTTTAGCGCATTTGCTCTGTCGAAACAAAGCCACAAGTACAAATACGGACCTTGTACCAGCAGAAGCTGTTCCAGTTTGACAAAAGAGTAGACGGATTTCTCTCAGTGCTGGCGAGAGGACAGCGTTCAACGACATGGCGAGGTCCAAGGTTACTTTACTCGTCGGCGGAAGTCTACGACCGCTCGAAGGTAGACTAGACATATATCAAAAAGTTGATAATCATTGCAATCTAAACGAAGCTGGTCATGGTAACCTTATCGTCTTCACTTGAACCCGTTCACATTACTTTCGACCTTTTGGGCTCCACAACATGTCGTCCATTGTCGCCCACAGACTGCTCATGCGCAGTGCCTTGCACGCAAAACCTTTCGGAATCTCATCTAGGCGCGTATTTAGCCGATCCGCGATGCACAACCTTGCCGTCGTAAACGCACGCGGGTTCGCCATCTCTGCGCGTCTTGCGTCACCCGCAGCGAAGCCAAAGTCCAAAACAACAGCTGCAAAGCCTAAGACGGTGAAAAAGAGTGAGTAGTCATGGGACTTTTGAAGCGCGAGACGGTTGGGGATTGATGGCTCGGTGGTTACACCTCGTAGGTACGACGACAAAGGCGAAGAAGACGACGAGGAAGAAGGCTGCTCCCAAGCGCAAGACTGCTACAACTGCTGCAAAGAAGAAGGCGGCACCAAAGAAGAAAAAGGCGGCTCCCAAGAAGGAGGAGAAAGCTCCAACGCCACGTACCGATCGTGAGTGAATAACAGACGTGCATAGAATTGGACAAACTGACATGATGTCACGTGTAGCTTCACTTCGTCCCCCTCCGCGCCGTGTCTCTGCCTTGACCATGTTCGTCAAGCGCATGTATCCGACTCTCCAGCCCAAGCCTGAGAGGCTACAGCGGGGTTGATTCAACTTACTTCAATGTGGAGTGGAATGACAGATGCGGAGAAGAAGGTGTGCTCTGTCCACTGCCGACGAGGTTTTTAGCACTAAGCCGTCGATAGCCTTTCGAGGAGGAAGCCGCTACGGAGCGAGTCAAGCGTGCCCAAATTTACGAAAAGTGGCGTGCGGATCTTACACGAGAGAGGTCAGAACCATCAACGAGTATCTCACAAAGAGGGTGCCCATAAAAGCTTGGGCTGTGACCGACCGTGAGTACACGAACAGTTTATAAAGCCGTCGTGTATAACATGTTGGTTTAGCTACGAAGAAGAGGGCCCCTACCGGATTCGTCAAGTTTTACGCCGAGTCAATGAAGAATGGGACGATCGATGTTTCAAAGGCACCCGCAGGCCAGAGACCAGCCACATATGGGGCAGTAGAAGCTGCAAAGCTCTGGAAGAGCATGACCGAGGCCCAAAAGGCGGTATGTTTACACCTTCTATTCAAACTTGAAGCCTTTTGTCTCACGACTCGTTGCAGGTTTACAAGGCTTAAGGACGCTGGGTGACGGTCGACTCTTTGTACACTATTGTCAAGTGTTTGCCATCTGGCCGCGGTTCCGCCCAGCTCAAGGATAGCCATCAAATAGTAACTCCATCTCGATTTATAACTTTTGGACCGAATGTGGCTCGTATACCTGCTAGTCATTCGAATATCGAATGAAACCAATTCTCCTTCTGCCAAAGTCTGGCGTGTTCCGCCACTAGATGAAACAAAGTTTGTGCATGCGGCATACGTTTTCATTGTGCATGGGAGTGCGTATGCGAAGCGATACCGATAACGTACAAGAAGGTTGCTAGCTGCTACGAACGGCGAGACCAAAAGTAAAGGCACATCTACTCGGCGTCGACGACGGTTGTTTGCAGACCCTACCGACAACGTGAGCATGAATCAAGGTGACAGACAGAAAGAGAATGTACCTTGAACGACTCGACCGGGACGTACGAGGCATAAGTGTACAGCTTTTCTTTTGCACCCTCGTCGTCATTTCGCTTTCCTGTAAATCAATGTAAACGTGGATTTGATACAAATAGACATGGGACGCACGCTCAAGCTTGAGACGCATGCGATGGGGGACGCTCTTGACGCCACGGCTCCAGAGCTGTTGGTTGAGTTTTGGGTCAATGCGAACGTCTGAAGTACCCATGTGCTTTCGAGCAAACTCGACGACGGACTGGTCGGGGATTGTGTGAGTTGGGCGCATCGCAGATCGAGTTGAGAGGATCCAACGTACCTTGACGGCCCATGGTGCACGCTTCTTAAAGGATCGACCGTGTACGCGCTTGTGGAGGTGGATAGTGTACTCGCGGGTGACAACGTCGGCGAGAGCGCTGCGCTTGCCGGTCTATGGGATGAACATATTGCAGTATTGGTACGATTAAAAGAGTAAAGAGCAGGATCTGTTAGCCAGATTCATTGAAACGCCATAATGTAAACTGACCTTTTTCTTCTTTTCGGTGGGGGCCTGTCGTCGTCCAATAAGTCCAGTGCATGATAGGTTTATACAGTGATTCGTTGCGTAAGAGCGTCATGGCGAGTCGTTTGAATCATCCAAGTGGTATATCGTGCAAAAGCCGGCATAGGTGACAATGTGAATTCCAAAGGTATTAACAGTCAGTATACAGCTGATCAATAATGATTTGATGAATTTTGCTTGCCATTTGTGCAGATGGGCGGCGGGAGTGGTGGTCGAGGGATCGGTGTAAGGGCGACAAAGTTTGGTGGACCCCGGCGGCCGGCCTGACCCCAGTTCTCTGTACTCTGTGCGCATCCATAAAGTCGACGAGTTTGCTAGAATTACCATGCGACTGGAAGTGTTTCAATCTTTGAGCTGCACAGATGCTGCACCATGACAATGCTGGATGCGTGCGCTCGTTCTCGTTCATCTAGTCGAGGAAGCGTCAAGGTCTCTAGTTCTACGAGAATAATTCTATCCGATCGTGCGTACCAAGTCGTCTATACTCTCCTTCGCTGACCACGTAGTCACTGCCAACGTTGGACAACGCCAAATCAATACTAGGGCCATCATTGGAGGAGCCGTTGGAGTTGTCGTTCTTTAAGCGTGATTGTTATTGGATTTTCCATCCTCTTCTCTCGTCAATCCCGAAAGAGGCACTTGACAGAACGTGGAACCCCCAACGCCTCATTCGTGCCGGCTTCCCAGTCATCCGCATACCCTTCAACGATGTCCTGGTTAACACTAGGCACATCCTTTCCATATCCATCTAA
The DNA here is from genome assembly GCA_910890315.1 of Serendipita indica DSM 11827. Classification (NCBI taxonomy): domain Eukaryota; kingdom Fungi; phylum Basidiomycota; class Agaricomycetes; order Sebacinales; family Serendipitaceae; genus Serendipita; species Serendipita indica. The sequence continues at coordinate 22,268 of CAJVGD010000048.1, forward strand.
TACTCAATCTCCTGCTCCTCCATCCTACAGCGAGCCAAACGAGACCAGATTGACGTTCCCAGTGTTACAAAACCGACCTAACGAAATAAAGTTACACGAGCCATCAGGTAGCATATCCGAACGAGTGGTCACCGACATCATCGGGCAGTATGCTCAAGCCAAGACCTCATCTCGCTGGAGAGTAAATTGCGCACTGCAAGCTACCTTCCAACGGACAACTCAAGTGAGATTCCAATGTCAGATTGGCAGACAGCTGGAGTGACAACACTCGAGCTAAGAAGATTGCAAGAGGCGTACGACCGGTAGGTCAACAATGTGGTGTACTACAGGAACAAGCCGCTGGGAAATAAAGAAGAGGACGTTCATTCCACTGGACAAGGAGGATATTCGTGGTGTCCCCCTTGATCGAAATCTCGGTGCATGAACAAGTCTAGTTTGGACCGCCGAAACAGAAGCCAATGAGGACTGACTTGGGTTATGTCGGCTGACGGGGATCATCCAGTCTGATTGGTACTGAATTTTGTCTCGGAGGAACAGACTATGACCTGTTGGGAGTGGCGACGAGATCACAAAGCCAAGGTTGAGCCCCTCGCGGCGGCCGGGGTAACGGTTTGTGAGGGTAAAAAAGTTGACTGGACGGTGTCTGAAAAAAGCAAAATTAGACAAGCGACAGCGGCGGAGAGAATAGGAGGTCTGGCCGAATGAGCAGACGGAGCGCACGGCTGGAATGGGCCGACCTTTGACTTGTCCCAGTCTTTATTCGACGCTATTGTCCTCCTCCTGCTACCGCCAGGCACCACGAACGCCAAATGGGCCCCTAGAGGCGAGCAAATAGCATAAATACCCACGGAGTCTCCATGCCCCCCGAGGCCGCAGAGGCTTGTACCCGCCCTCGATCCCCCCCTTTTACTCTACCCTCGCAAACCAGAGTCTACACCAACGACTCTACGTGTAACCTATCTGTACAAGATCAACATCATGCGCACTTTTACGTTTGCCGTCCTCTCCCTCGCCGCCGTCGCCTCTGCGGCCAACATCGGACGACGCCAAAGCCAACCGCCAGCCTGTGCGACCCGCTGCTTGAACACGGGCACAAATAATGTTCCAACGGGTAGTTGCGACCCAGCAAACTTTGCGTGTCTGTGCTCCTCGGTAGAATATGTTCAGGGCGTTATCAACTGCCTCGCCACGGTATGCATCCTTGTTTTATTCTGTTTTTCCCCTTTTCTCACTGCTTTCTCAGGACTGCGCAGACCACCAGGACCTACTTACGTCCATTCAGTACTCGGCTGGATTCTGCGGAGTCGCTGTACGTCTCTTCTACCACGATTATAGAATATCATGACTGACTACAAAATACAGGGCGTTAACTCGCAACTTCCTGTAACCACTCCGACCGCCCAGCTCACGCCTACGTCGACCGGGAGCCATTCTACATCGTCGAGTGGTACCTCTTCCGCTTCGTCGTCCAGCAGCAGTGGAAGCTCTGGAGGCGATGAACAAGGCTACCTTTCCGGGGCAACTCTTGGTGCCCTTGCCCTCGCCGCTGTCGGTCTCGCCTTTTAGACCTCTACACGACCATGAAAAGACTACAATGACCATTCACTTTTCTCTAAAGGATGTCGCTCTCACTCTCCTTGTCATCACGCCACCAAGGACAACAGGGACAACGCTTTCGATTCGTTGTGTGCCATACTTTAGCCGTGTACTTTCTTCGTTCTGCTATCTGCAACACGCAAAAAGAGTGACATATACACAACTTGTGAAGCAAGTCCCGAAAAATTTGTCAAGATGGTTCGACCCGCTGTCCTCAGGTGTATAACAGGCTGGTTACCCACGTTCCTTATGTCCAGGTGGATGCAAATGATGCACCTTTACCTGGGGACATGTTCACCCAAACCATAAAGGTGAAACGCGCCCACTGATTCTGCCGTGCGAACGTGTCGGTACAAGAATCGGACATCCTCAACACAGACGGAGCAACCTCTGGTAACCCAACAAAAGGAAGAAATAACCATCTGGTTCGTCTTATCGAGAAGGATGCTGACGTCTAGGAGATTGCCGGCTAACGAGAACCGGTCGACTGGCAGCGCGCGCGCCTCGTGTTCGCCCAACTAGGCCACTTGGAGCCAAAGGTGCCCGAACGATGGATTCGGTCATCAAAAGCACAGGCGTAAAGGGTTCATTTCAAAGATAACTGTATCAGTACAAGAGTGTTGAGATGGATCCTTTGTACGCCTCGAGATAGGTCACCATGCCATCTACCAAACCCGCCTTGAGGCTCCCATCCCAAGAGCGCACGAGCCAATGTCGGTCGCAGTCTCGTCCTGCAAAAAAAATCCAATCAGTCAAACGCTAAATTTTATAATTAACAGGGAAACACTTACGTAACAGCCATAGCCTCTTCGAGCACGTTGGCGGGTGGTCGATAGGTCACCTTGCCGAGTGATACACCCACCACCGTGGCAAATGCATAATCCGGCCAATTGTCGCACTCGTCATATCGTGTCTGGAGGCAGGTCCTTTCCGCCCCAATCGCATCATTAACGAAGCACCGGCTGATGGACTTGCCCAACTCTAGGAGTTCAATGACACGCTGGAGCTTGGCTGTGGGGTGTCGACGCATCTTAGTTCAATGCCCTCTGCTCGTTGAAGCCCTCTAATATATACCCAGAGGTCACATGATCTCAAACTTTAATCTTACCAGGTCACATGACGAAAAGGTTCAAAACTGTTCCAATGAGTGGCGTCGCCATTTCTCTCAGATCTCGCCCATTTCTTTACTTGTAGTTACAAAGGCGATACTCATACAAAGATAAGAAGCTAATCTATCTATCATAAATGTTTCATGAGTTTAGTATAGGCCCTCATTGAGTAATCGGGCCGACAAGCCACCTGCGACCAACATTGGAACAGTTTTGGAGCCCACTGTACGTTCTGGGCTATATTGGCTTAGCCCGTGGTGCTAAAAAGAGATATTCATAGTTGTGAATTACATACTTGAGGATACGAGTCGACTCAGGGTGAGAAGTATCGTACGTCATCTGTCACTTAGCGAGTAGTGACAGCATACATGAACACAATCCACCCTCTTCACATGCATGAAGGACGCACGCCATCTGTCCATGATCTCCGCGTCATATTCTCAGGCGGTCCGCAGGAGCGGCAAGGTTAATCGGATTTTATAGTCCCCACTGGGCACTAGTACCAATTATATCCTAAGCTGATACATTTACACACAACTATGAGCTTGTTCGAACTTTGGTCCACGACGTTCCACACTGGAAATTAGTGAAATCGAGTTTGGTCGCTCTAAGGTGACTTGAAATGGGCATAGTCAGAGCAAGACGTGGGTGCTTCAGCCCATGGCGATTATTAGGTGGTACCCAGAAGAGGTATTGACCAGAACACTGTACCCATCCATTGGGCAGCAAAGAACAATCACCAAATCCGGGTATAAAGAGAACTGAATCAATGGAAGGAGACTTGATATTGCCTGAGGGACGTGTTCCGTTTTGTAGATTACCTAGTTCCAGCATACGGTCAGTCGCCATAACAAACTGACATTACAAACCAAAGAGATATTCAGGATCGACTCACCATTGTCTGAGCTCCAGATTTGAATTGTCCTATCAACGGAGCCAGAGACAACTTGTTTACCATCTGATGAGAACGCGACAGTATTGGCCAAGAATTGATGACCCCGGAGTGGCTCTCCCACTGGCTGGCCACTCTCTGCATCCCATTGTCGAAGTGTCCTGTCGTCAGAGCCAGAAACGATTCGCGTGCCATCTGGTGAGAATGCGACAGCATTGACCCTCCCTTCATGACCTCGGAGTGGCTCTCCCACTGGCTGGCCAGTCTCCGCATCCCACTGTCGAATTGACTTGTCATCAGAGCCAGAGACAATTCGCGTGCCATCTGGTGAGAATGCGACAGCATTGATCCCCCATTCATGACCTGGAGTGGCTCCTCACTAGCTGGCCAGTCTCTGCATCCCACTGTCGAATTGTACTGTCCAAGATCCAGGAGACGATTCGTGCCATCCGGTGAGAAGCGACAGCGTTGACGAGAAATGATGACCTCGGAGTGGCTCTCCAACTCGCTGGCCAGTCTCTGCATCCCACAGTTGAACTGTCATGTGCTCAGAGCCAGAGACGATTCGTGCCATCTGGTGAGAATGCGAGGCGTTGAGCTTCCCTTCATGACCTCAGGTGGCTCTCCACTGGCTGGCCACTCTCTGCATCCCACTTTTGAACTGTCATGTCATCATAGCCAGAGACAATTCGCATGCCATCTGGTGAGAATGCGACAGCATGGACCCTCCATTCATGACCTTTGAGTGGCTCTCCACTGGCTGGAGTCTCTGCATCCCACTGTCGAATTGTCCTGTCGTAGAACCAGAGATGATTCGCGTGCCATCTGGTGAGAATGCGAGAGCTTGACCGATTCTTCATGACCTCGAGTGGCTCTCCCACTGGCTGGCCAGTCTCCGCATCCCACTGTCAGATTGTCATGTCGTCAGGACCAGAGACAATTCGCCTGCCATCTGGCGAGAATGCAACAGCGTTGACCGAGAATTGATGACCTCGGGTGACTCTCCATTGGTTGGCCATTCTCTGCATCCCATTGTCGAATTGTCCTGTCGTCAGAGCCAGAGACGATTCGCATGCCATCTGGTGAGAACGCGACTGCTTTGACCAAGGAGTCATGACCTCGAAGTGGCTCCCCCAACTGGCTGGAGTCCCTGCATCCCACTGTCGAGGTGAGTTGTCTTTGGGCCAGAGACAATTCGTGTGCCCATCTGCTGAGAATGCGACAGCGTAGACCGAGAAGTGATGACCTTGGAGTGGCTCGCCCACTGGCTGGCCAGTCTCTGCATCCCACTGTCAGAATTGAGCTGTCGTAATAGCCAGAGACAATTCGTGCCATCTGATGAGAATGCGACAGCAGTGACCCCATTCATGACCTCAGTGGCTCTCACTGGCTGGCCACTCTCTGCATCCCATTGTCGAATTGTCCTGTCGTCAGAGACAGAGAGAATTCGCGTGCCATCTGGTGAGAATGCGACAGCATGGACCCTCCATTCATGACCTCCGAGTGGCTCTCCCACTGGCTGGCCAGTCTCTGCATCCCACTGTCGAACTGTCCTGTCTTCAGAGCCAGAGGCAATTCGCGTGCCATCTGGTGAGAATGCGAGAGCTTTGACCGATTCTTCATGACCTCGGAGTGGCTCTCCCACTGGCTGGCCAGTCTCCGCATCCCACTGTCGAATTGTCATGTCGTCAGAACCAGAGACAATTCGCATGCCATCTGGTGAGAATGCGACAGCATTAACCCTCCCTTCATGACCTCGGAGTGGCTCTCCCACTGGCTGGCCAGTCTCCGCATCCCACTGTCGAATTGTCGTGTCGTCAGAACCAGAGACGATTCGCGTGCCATCTGGTGAGAATGAAACCGTTCTGACAACATCCTGGTGACCTAGCAGCGCTCTGGGAAGCCCAGGAAACGTTTCTTCGGCTCCTCTGGTCACCATTACTGAATAAATATGCTTCTTTAAACCTTCTTTAAGTAGTAGCGACTTCAATGGACTGAATGGGAGCGCTGTGATGTAGATATGCGGCGCGCTGTCTTGGATTGGTACAGCAAACGCCATCGGGAATCGTCTGATGTCATTCATCCGACCTCTAACCTCCTCCTCGAGCTATCTATTGCTTTAGCAATCGGAAGGTCTCAGATAAACCGCTCACACTCTTATGTTGCCATGCGGCTCGCAGTCCAGACACTGCCCGCATCACTCCTCCAGTCACGCTCAGGATCTCCATCCAATAGAGTCCGAACGGACTTTTGACTATATGCGCCAGCTCATTCCTTAGCTTGCGTCCCCAGTCACTGTCCATTGCGGCTACATGGAATGGCCAGTGCAAACTAGCATAACGAGGTCTCCGCGGAATGAATTTGGCTCCTCGCTCCTGGAGGTCTGGAATCTGCCTGTTCATGTAGAAGGATGACTCGATATGGCATATGTTGAACCTGAGGCCCTCCGTGCGCGATTTGAGACTGTGTAGACACCAGGATGCGGCTTGACCATTTGCACTGGTGGTATCAATAGCCATTTTGTTGCCACCTTCCTTATTCGCAGTGATGCAGCATCGCCGGAGGTATTCGACAAAGGTGGGATAACGAAACTGGATTGAGTGGATAATTGGGTCCTCCCTCAGTACGCTTCCTAGAATCCGTACCAGCGCTTTGGCACTCCCTTGTCCTTGAGTATGCTCAATGAGATCGTCCAAGTCGTCGCTGGTGAGTGGCTCGAGCGCGGAAAATAGCATACCGTGCATTTCGACGATGATCAGCTTGAACCTTTCGTTAATGCGCTCCAGGACCAGGTCGTATACGCCATCGATCGCTCCAGGTTGATCAATTGACATTAGCCGATCGTATACAACCTTCAGTTTGACTGGAGAAGATTCATCATCCAGCATTCGGCATGCAGTGCTCGCCCAAATGAACAGCCCATTGGCCTTGTTGACCAGTCGCTGCCTCTCATCATGGGTCAGCAGTCCGTCGAGTGATTGATGGACATCAGTCGCAATATCATCGATATTATCGTGATGGATTATCGTGGAGGCGGTCTGTCAACTTGAATTTGAGAAAGAGGTTGTAACGCCCTTTCGATGACAGGATCTGGCCGACTGGTGATGAATATTCGTAAATTCTTGCTCTCCCGAACGGCGGCAGCGAGGTCTTTACAAGTTCTTGTCGCTGTTGTCGAGACTTGCACTCGTCCATGGCGTCTACGACCAGAATCACTCGCTTTTGTTGATACTGGAGTGGGCTACTGATGAGCGTCCGGAACTGTTCATCGAACGAGCTTCGCTGGATGGAAGGGTTTTGCTTCCAGGCCTTGGCGATATATGAACCCAGCTCGGGAATGTGTTGAGCCAAGTCTCTAGCAATGGTGGAACAGAGCTTGTCGGTAGTGGATGATTCTGTTCGACATGGGAAAAGAAGAAGGTGCCACCCAGGATCCTTCGCTTTCCAATGTTCTATAGCGGACATTGCGACTGTTGATTTACCCGAGCCAGCTATGTCACAGAGCCAGAAAATGGGCGTTTCTGATGTCTCCTCTCCGGCCCAACGCCAGATTTCCTGTAGGACGGCCTGGCGGGTTCCCTTGAGACAAGCATTGTGAACCGAAGAAGCAGCAGAAGCAACCATTGGCATCTGGAGTATGGTATTATAGTCGGCTTCCGATGGGCGTTAGTGAGTTCTTCAGACACAAATGATCCAGCATACCTTCTGTCAGCATGGTTTCCATGTCGCGCTTGATAGTTTTGGTGTCGTGCTTGATAGTTTCGGTGTCGTGTTGAATGACTTGAACGCGGTTTGCAGTATAGACATTCAATGCATCCTTCATAAATTAAGTTGATGAATATCGATGATGGCGTTCATACCATAAATTGCCTGTGCTGAGCCTCGATATCTCGATTGAATTTTTGGATATCCCCGGCGTCAATCTTGATGGTACTGATTTCTGCGAAACGTCCGAGTGATTTGCTCCTTTGTTGTTCCGTGCGGTCAACGATCCTCTTATGGAGGTCCTCGAGATGTCTACAACGATCAGTATGATGGACTCGAGTGAATTTCGATTACGTACTTGACATAACGGGTAGTGGTCGACTAAATGCCTCGTCAGGCGGCCCACTGGTATTCTCGCCTTTGAGCAGGGTGATTTGTTCCTCGATAGCCGAAAGATAGTCTTGGAGACGCTGTATAATCTCCGACCAATCTTCGCGGTTGTTCTTTACGCCCTGATTCCGTCCTCATCAGACCAGATGGGTGTGCCAGTCTCGATAACTCACTTGAATGATGCCGATGACCGTCTGGGTTGCTTTACAAGCCGCTTTGAGGGGACCGAGTACGTCTGATGCTTCTGCTATATTCGCCGTAAACTCGAGGAATATGTTTGCTGTATCCATCAGTTTGTCTCCCTTGAGGGAAGGGTCCTCCCTGAAGAGAAGCTGAATATCTGGGTAGATCTTCTTTATTTGCCTGAGATTTCTTGGATTTCCCCACGAGTTTAGAGAAAGCGCGCATGGTAGAGGTCGAATCCAAATGAGGCTGGCAGATTGCCGATTGTCGGCGATTGCCCTTTGGACAGTAGCGCTTATAATCCGGCGACTGTGGATGCAGAGTCTGAGCGAGTTCTAGTTGTTTATGAGAAATGGCTGTTCGAGGGCGACGTCGGCCACACTTGCCGTCTCTGGTTGCCTGCCGCCCTTCCAAATACGGACTTTGTCCCCGACCGCGTCCGTCTATTCTCAACGCCACGAAGAATACACGCGTCTCATCTCATTCTAGACGATATTTCGTTGTCGAAGCCATCTTTTTCATGCCTGTTGTGACTCCCAAAGTCATAGCCGCTGATGGAAAACCTGTTCGACTATCAGCAGGATCACTACCCGCCGCGTTAGGACGAATCTAGTTCACCGTAGAATACGAATAACCGGAATAGTTCGGGTTGCTCCTCCGGTCCCGCCAAGACCACCGACAAACCCCGCTCTCAACAATCAGGCAGCGTATTCACAGGGCAGATACATGCTGGGTGGAGCCGTAGATGCTGGATATGGATACAGTTTGGGTATGTTCATCCTTCCTTTGTTGGGTTCGCCCAGCTGGTATCTACGAACTTGGAGTGGTCTAGTTTGTTGAATCAAGATGAGCTGGCGTATTATTGGACTAAGCTACGATGGTCTATACGGAGGATACTATGACCAACCGACATACGAGAATCCCAACAGCTTGTTCACATCCACTGGCCCAGTTCTCTCGAAGCAGCCGTCCAAGCCTATTTCTTACAGGAAGTCACACCGAGTCCGTACACCGACACTCCCACCTTTTTCTCATCGAACCTCGCCATCGAGGTGGTGGCGAGCGAGTACAATAGTGCGCCTCGCCGTTTAGCGGCGCCAGCGAGTTGGGCGTGCTAGGGAATATCGATGGGCGACCATATTCGACCGTCAATCCGGATTTCCTGCATCTCTCCTGGACAATCAACGGCCAACAACCCCAGCGCCTGTGCCTCCCCAGTTGGGACGCAAAAGGTCAGTTGAGCGATACGCCCGTGATTGGAGGTGGTGCTGGCGGATTTACGACTTGTACTACGAGTAGACATAGTCGGTATGGTGAGGAAGACGGCTTCGTTTAAGGTGTAGATACCAAAGTCCGCTTGGTCCGCCTCGAGTAGGCAGCGCTGCGGAACGTCACAAGCAGGATCGATTCGGCGTCGGTGATTCAGCCCAGATATTCTCGAAGACGATGATAGCATATTTGGTGCGCAATATTTTGTTCCTTGTACAGAAATAGGGGGATTGATGCGTGGATATATCGAGGTACAGCCGCATCCCACAAGGCGTGCCCTGTCAGTACAAGAACAAGAAGCGATATGAGCGCTTCACGAGACTTGGTCATCGACCACAGAGGGCCTAGCAAGCTCTTGGACATGTCACCTCAAAAGACGGAGAGAGAGAGTTCAGGTGTGCGGTGCATTTGACATTGCCTTATTCTTTTCAGTGCTGATTATGTTTCAGGTAGACCGCTGCCGACGTGCGTCGATGACCTCAACGTAGAGGGAAGCACGGTTCGTCCAACTATGTACGAGCAAGCGCGCAAGACGGAGCCCTTCAATGTATTGATCATATACAACAAAAACGAGTAGTTGTTCTGTATGTCCGTATCTTCTCATTTGCCATCCGGTCACAAGATGCTAGGTTGCTGTTTAGATCCATACCGTGATGAATCATCATTTTTCCGCATTGACGAACGTGTTCTCGAGCTGCTTAGCCGTGTTGCTACATGAATGACTACGCCAGTCGCGGCTACACCCAGACAGTCGATGGCTGGAGTCAGGGACGAGAATGCAGGCAATCTGACCAAATCAATGACTGATATTGGTGAGCCCCCCTTTCATGCTCGTATTTCTCAGACGGCTTATTAATACTTGCTCAGTCTTGTGACTCGACATGGACTTTTCATACCTAGTTGCGAACACCTCCCATGGACGAGTGTTTCTCTCAAAGCCGTGTCACCGACCGTTCTTGTCTAATAAGCTTATCGTTGTATACCACTGCTAGTGTTTTGCACCGTATGCCGAATGTAATCTGTCTTCTTGATGACATGTACCTCTCTTTGTAACAACAATCCAGTCGTAGGAAACGGAAAATCTGTTTTCGATCGAAGGGGAAGTTCGCATCAGTGGCGCAGTCGGTTGCCTGTCTAAGCCGGCGAATGTACAGAAGCCGAATATTGGACCCATTGTGTCTATTCAATCGTCGACTTATCAAGAGGAGCAAATATAGAGAGTGTGATCTATTACCCCCATTGCCCGACGCCGTCATGGGACATCGAGCATTAGACGGAGAAAGTACTTCGAGTTTTGAATGCTAATCGTTTGTTGTCGGCTCTATCTTTGAATATACTTCTCTCATGGACGTCTTCCTTTCGGGGTTTCAAATAAATGCCCGCCGCAGCCCGCAGTAGTTTATAAAAGATAAGGGAGAGTCCCAAATCAACGTAAATATCATGGTTCGCCTCACCCTTGAAGCGTTTGCAGCGTCGCTGTGCTTGGCCATTGTCGGCTTTGCGCAACAAGTCCCGGTTGTTCAAACCACGGCGGGAAGATCATGAAGCTCTCTCGGACACGACTTATGCGTATCTCAACGTCCCGTACGCTCAACCGCCCGTTGGACCGCTCCGATTCCTTGCCCCTCGCCCAATTCTCACCCCTGAAACCGAACGCAATGGGTCGACATTTGGCAATTCTTGCATCCAATCCAGTCTCAACGCCAATCTATACCGTCGAGAGTGAGGATTGTCTCTATCTCAACGTATGGACGTCTCCTGTGGCGAACAAGCTCCGGCCTGTATTTATGTGGCTTTACGGTGGTGCATGGACTTCTGGCACTGCCAGTGGCTACTGTATGTAAAAGAAATTGCTACTTTTTAGATGGCTGAATACCAACCATTCTCAGTCAATGATCTCACAAAATGGGCAAAGGTGCGACCGGATATTGTCTTTGTGTCGATAAACTATCGGCTCAATTTTTACGGTTATGCCGACTCACCCGCTCTCTTAGCGACACCAATGCTGGTCTACGCGATCAACGAGCAGCCGTCAGTGGTGGTCGCAAACATAGCAGCATTTGGTGGCGATCCTGTTCATATTGTTCTCGGTGGTCAGTCAGCGGGCTCTGCTAGTGTAGCCGAGTATCTGTATGCATACCGGATCAACCGCTTCTCCGCGGTGCGATTACAATGAGTCTTGGATGAGCGCAAATACGGAGGATTAAGTCATACCAAAATAATTGACCTACGCGACAAGGACAAGACGCCGAAGCAGCCCCGTAGCGCTGGCCAGGGCATCAGTGGATCGGAAAGCGGCTGGATTCGGCTTTATCAGAAAGTTTAGATGAGCCCAGGCGGTATTCAAGGTTGTGAACCCACTTCAGCCAAAGCGGGCCGGTGTCAATGATCTCCAGAAAAGGCCTTGCTCCGGAGTACGATGCTGCGTGGTTGGGTCTTTCTACGTTGGGGCCAGTTGGGAACCGTCCGAGTCTGTCGTTTACTTTTGGTGGTTTGAAGTTGACGGCTATAGAAAGCGATTGCGAAGCAGACTGCGCAGTATGTTGGGATTGACACTGTAACGCCCTTGCGCCTGACGGCACGAGCCCAGTGGGAACTCTCGGGATTAGTTAGCTAGTCTCTGACACTCTAACTAGTCTCTTACACTCTCGAAGCGGCGCAGCAGCTCCTCTCTGTCTCATCCCCAGCTCCTACTCTTCGTTCCCATCCTTCCGCGTTTCTTCTGGCGCTCTCGCGCGTATATAACCCCCATAATCTATCCATCCTGTACATAACGAAGTAACAGATTCCGAATTCCAGCTGTTTCCTCGCCGTTCTAAGTTCAACCCCCGTTAGCGTCTCGTGTCCCTGCTCGCCTCCATTTCCTTCTTCCAGTCTTCCTACGCCTCAAGAAGCTTTCTCGGTTTTCAGTATGGGAGGGCAAGTTGCAGTAGTATTATACCAGGGAATCCATTAGAGCATCAGAATATCGCATTTTCATCCCGACTTGATCCCACTACATGGCGTCAGATCTCACATGGAGCCGCTTTCACCTCTCGGTCATCGACACGGTCGCCACAATGGTCACTAAATAATGAAACAACAGGAACGAAGAGGTATTGGGTGGTGACTCACGTCGTGGAGTTACGCATTTTTCATGATATTGTTGATACTAGGACGCGTGAGGTGAGAGGCAAGACCAGTATATATGGTGTAACAAACCTAGGACGCGTGAGGTGAGAGGCAAGACCAGTAAGGTCTGGCTGTGTCATCCCGCGTCCTTAAATACATTGAGTTACGACGTGAGCTATTACTATTGGCTAAGTCTATTAGTGAGCGCAAGAGTCAAAGGGTGAACCTTCAACAGATATGGGTATGTCCGTAACCTCCTCTTGTTACCATTGGGCCCTGGGTATACCACACGGATAGTCATGGGGGTATTTTGACAGAACGTATTCAGATTCTTATGGCAAACAGCACATGGCTCGCTTGTCACGAGGATTGTTGCATCTGGAGAATCCGGCGCCCCACCCTGCGTGGAGTGAGACCTAGATGAAGGCTGTTGCTCAGCCAAAAACGCAAGGGCCTGCATTTCCATGGGATGCCTGGAAGCACCTCGCATACAACAGTCACGACGCGGGCACTCTGCCTCGCTATGACGCGTGAGTGACTTTTGTGTGTAGTCCACTTATTTTGTATAGGCAGGCCTTCCAAAAAGGTATGGGTATGTTATTGCCGATGCTCCATCCGCTTTCAAAAAGAAACAGGTGAAAAATTGCGCCCTAGGAGAACTACTGGGTCTTTGAACAGAACTGATTTTGCCAAGTTCTAATTAGTATGATATCCCGGCTACCATTTGATTTCACGGGTGACTCCGATGTAGAGATGGATCTGTGCTTGCTCTTTTACCAGGAACAGACGATGGTCTGGCGATAAGAGTCCAAATAGTGAGGTTTGATATATTGCGGTTTGAAGATATCACGAGTGTATAAGATACCCTCAGTAGTTGGGTGAGTGTGTGATGTTGTCAGTATGATCCGGTGCGCCAGGATTATCTCAATTCGCGACCGAATGGCTTTCCGAAGCTGAGTGACCTTTTTGTCGCAATACCTTGAATGCAAATAGATGGCGGTGCTCGCCGGGTGGCAAGGCGGTCGTATGCAGCCCTGGCTCCGCAATCTTTGCTTTCTCCAGCAAGTCGGCTAGATCATCAACGCTGCTGTTACCGTCAAAATCACTAGCGGGTATACTTGCGACTTCCTTTGGAGCTTCCATGCCCAGGTGCGGTGGAACAGTGTGTGAATCCCCTGGAGTTTGCATGGTGGTAATGAAAAGATACTTGAAGGTTATTTACCCATCGCCTGATATGAATATAGAAGTCAAATTTACCCAACGAAGTGCAATATGCACAAAGTAGGGAGTCTAAGAGCAGAGATAGTACCTATGATCTTTTAGTTTGTCAACTACCAACAGAAGGTGTGCATACTGGGACTGGACGAGGCTGATTTGGGCCTGGGCATGTCACGCAATTCGGCAAGCAGATCTTTCTCCTCCCCTATAGCAATGCCTAAATATTTGATGTCGGTTTGTATCACTGTCAACGCTCTCCGACTGCTGCCGGATCTCCAGCAGCGCCAGGTTCTTGCGTCTACTACTTTTGATAATAAAATGTTCGGTATTCCGCCAGGTTATTTTTGATATGAAATGTCATATTGGATCTGATAACGTAGACCTTGTATTCCACAGTAGGCCTTCACAACTTTGCCTGACATGGGCCGAGAATCAGGCCATTCCACGCCATGCTATGCCTTGTCTCATCACAGTAGCATGGCATGACAAATGTCTTGCTCCGATTCCACGCAAATGCGCTTAATAGGGAAAGCAATAGGAAATCAGTCATGGTCAGCAGCAAGGTGGGGAATGGCAGGTGGTTTGGGTTGGCCCTGTAACACTCCACTAATGGTGCATAGGAGTGTATTGTGCGGAGTTCAAGCCCTCCATTGTTTCCCCTGATTTGTCTACTCCGTGTACAGCCTCTTCAAGCCCCAAGACAGTCTCCTCAATTGCGTGACCCGTCTCCAGAGTGTTGGCTCTGTAACACTCCACTAATGGTGCATAAGTGTATTGTGCGGGTTCAAGCCCTCCATTGTTTCCCCTGATTTGTCTACTCCGTGTACAGCCTCTTCCAAGCCCCAAGACAGTCTCCTCAATTGCGTGACCCGTCTCCAGAGTGTTGGCTCTGTCAAATGATCACTTTAAAACTTTGCGAACCTATTTAGTGACTACAACCGTCTTCCATCCTAACTAGGCTGCGACCCCCTATCCTTGGAGACTAACCTGATGACAGGGTACGCCTATCCGCCGTGTTTAGTAAGCAGTTCATATATCCAGATCACCGTACTGCACCAAATCAGGTATACGAGCCAACCTGACGCGCCACAACCAACCCAATGGCCTACTGAACCGGGTTTACGGAAGCCTATGGCATCCTTGATCAATGTAGAAATAGAAAGAAAATACACAAACAAGATGTCCGCAATTCGTCGCATATCATGGCTCGTTTGGCATGGCGCACTGGATCAGGAGACAAGCTACGGCCACATTTGAGGACATTAGAGCCATAAGCGGCACGTATATAGACCAGCTGATGGCGTGTGAATACTGGGAGGCGAAGGCGAAAACTTTGGGAGGTGCCGAAGCTACACCCAGGGCCACAGCGGACCCGTCGGAGGTTATCGTGGGTAGGTCAATCCGCAAAATAGACCCCGAACCCTCTGCATCTCAATCGTATCTAATTCTTCTCAAGGCATTCAAAGGCAGATAACATCAGAAATGATATTTAAGATCGCGCGGTGAGGACCTGCGAGGTTCGCGTGAAAGCTTACCAATGAGTCGTCACGAGGCTAAGTAAGTAAGACTAAGCCGAGGCGAACAGAGTTCACCAGTCTAACACCGTGTATTGACGAGGTGGGTCGACTAGGAGGGTACAGGAAGCTCTAACTAGATGAGACGTGTACATATCATCTTATATAGCGTTCGAGTGGCCGTGGGTAAAGGTTGGAACAAAGATAAAGCGATGGGAAAGCGACGGAGGTCAAGCATGTGCTACTACCTTAGTAACAAGGGTCGATACAATAGAGGCAATGAAGGGAGAAGTAATGAAGGGTAATAAGTCGTATGAGGTGTTTCCGGGTGCGGAGATGAGAGTGTCGAGGTGAGAACTCTGAAACCTTACAGACCATCTCGCTTAATTCGAGGCACCTTGTCTGTTTCTTGTAGATACCCGTGAGCAGGAGGATATATCTAGTGGTAAAGATCGAAGACAGCTCAGGGTAACCGTTATCACGGGGCTGCCCAACTTTGCACTCGCATCATCCTTCAGCTGGTGAATTTCGAGGATTCAAGACCGTATATTGGCGCATTTCTGCCGCGAGAGCTCATCTCATTGAAACCAGCATCGCCTACTGTGGATGGCCAAACATAACCAGTGGGCATCAGGTTTGAACGTTAACAGTCTCAAGAATTACATACTAAACAGTGGATCTAGTGGGGTCATCTGTCGAAGGTTCACCTGCTTGACTCTTATCACTAAAATAGACTTAGTCAATAGTAATAGCTCACATCGTAACTCAATGTATTTAGGGACGCGGGATGACACAGCCAGACCTTACTGGTCTTGCCTCTCACCTCACGCGTCCCTAGGTTTGTTACACCATATATACTGGTCTTGCCTCTCACCTCACGCGTCCTAGTATCAACATCATCTAGTTCACCTTTGGAATGACCGCGTCGGTAGTGCTGAACAATAACAGATTGACTATGACCTCATGGTAAAGTGAAGAACGCGTCGCACTTTCAGAAATTTAGCGACTACTTGAGAGAGAATATACCGACAATCGAATAGACCGAGATCAGTGTCGAGCATCGTCTCAGGGTAGCCGACTTGGTTGTGCAGAATTTCTCTGAGACTCCTGGTCAATCTGCGTTGATAATCAGCGAAGATGAAGAAATTTGGCGTTGACACTTTGTTACTTACAAAGTCAATACGAGAACTGCTCGAAGATTGCGTAGGCATGTTTGCTTCATTTGCTCAGTAGGAAGAAGGACTCTTCTTCGCTCTCAGGAACGATAGAACACGCCTTGACGCTCTCAAGCTGCCCAATGAATGGTCCATGTCCTTCACAGGCCGGGCGCGGATTCCTGCGACGATGAGACGTATCTTAGCAGTTAAGAAGCAAATTTACGTCTATATCGGTGTTTACCTGGTCGCCTGGGTTGATGCGAGTCGTCAAATGAGCTGTGGGTGGACCTTGATCCGCGAAATGTGAACTGGTTGTTGCTCTGATTGATAGCGCTATTGACTGGTATTCACTGAATGGTTCAATTGGCGAGGCTTATCGAGTTGAATTGAATCCTGTCCACCGTGTCCACTGGCCAGTCAACGTCAAGCTCGCTGATGGACATGTCGAAAATGAGTCGAGATCTGTTCAAGAAACATGGCGGATAATCTATTTGCTTGCTCTGCTAAGTCTGTAATGGTCGCTGACTACGAACTCTTTTCTGGCAGAGTCCCAGGTTCACAAAACGATTCATCGTCGAAGGTCTTTATAGCACTCGTTGGAGACCGGCTTTTGCATCTCTGGCGCGCTTAGAGCGACGCTGCGATTCGCCATCTGGGCGTGGCACACACCAATCGCCGTCGTCATCCCAGAATTTTATTTCGACTCGTGTCTAGCAGGCGACTATTATCAAGCAACCGAGTTCTGTGTGCTCGGCGTCATTTCTGCCTCGACCTCACCGACATTTGGTTGCCCGAGCTCACGCTCGAGGGCGTCCTAATCTCTTCAAGACCATCTTTTCAGTCCGAGTGCGCTACCTATAGAGCAGACAATCTAAGGTAGAATCAGAGGCCTCGTCGTGTAAAGTGATGATGCACGAGATCATTTGGACGTCTACACACCGTTGCTCACGTCCAGAAACTTAGCACTGGCCCAAGAGGTTGTACTCTTTTCTATTCGCAAGCCCCAACTGATTCGCGAGTCTAGGTCGACGTCTTGAAGTGGGTCTTTACACAGACTTTGCAAAGGTATCGAAGACTATACAGTATGACTCAGCTGCGTGCGTGTTATCATCCTTTACATAGTACAGTGTTCATTCCTAGCGAACCATGACAAATACAGCGTAGTCGCCTGTTGAACTCAGTCCGATTTGATTAAGTGAGGCACTTTGCGCCCAATGGCTCGTATGAAACCATGGACCAGGCTCCATGAGAGCATCTTAGTTGCGAATGATTTCCAGTCCTGGAGTTTCATCTCCGATTGACCCGCTCATCCTCCGCGCGACCAGAGACAGACCGATTCTTCTTAGGTGAGTGTTCACTGGTCAGGGTTGAATATCTGAACGGCTATATATAGATTCGACTGTTCTTCGTATCTCCGGGAGTCGTGCACATTTGACTGACTCCCGAGCATTATTACGTGACGGGTAACCAGCGGGAAATAGACACGTGTCCCTAGATTCGGCCTTATTCTAATTGACCACTGGGATCAACCAGCAACACTGCATCCTACATAGCCATCGTACTCGAGTAACAACTGAGTAGAGATTACCAGACAAATCCAATCAGTCAAACCTAAATTTTATAATTAACAGGAAACACTTACGTAACAGCCATAGCCTCTTCGAGCACGTTGGCGGGTGGTCGATAGGTCACCTTGTCGAGTGATACACCCACCACCGTGGCAAATGCATACAAATACCGTCCACAGACTCGGTTCGTTCATTAGTGCAGTCGAGGATAAGACCACTGATCAGATGATTCTGTAATTATAGCAGTCAAGCCCCTCTCCTCGAAAGGAAGAACCGGACCAGACTCACCTTTTTGACTGCTCGAAGAAAACAATCCGCCAGATCATCAACGTGGACGAGGGCATAGGACCCTCCCGGCGTTCCAAACCATTCCAACTTTTCCACCGACGGAGTAGCTTGGGCGAATAAAGACGAGAACAGGCTCCCCTGTCGACCATAGACCAAACTTGGCCTGATGACAATCCCCCTGACAATCTCACTCTTTACCACCTGGTCTTCCACAGCTGGACGCCAGGCCACAAATAAAGGCGGGGTCGGAAGGACGTGTCAGGCGTAGCTGGCTACGCTCCTCACCGTGCACCCACGTTCCAGAGGTGTAGATGTACGCCAGTTTGGGAATGTCCCCGATTGCCAGGACGGATCCGAGCAGCAGAAGAGGTGACGACCTGGAAGACGACGAGCATTCGTGGCAATGTCGCCTGCTGCACAGTCGACTACAACGTCTGCGTCGACAAGGTGCTTTTCCATGTTGCAGGATCAAAATATCACCAATGAGTGGGATGACTGCAAATATCGTCAGCGATATGAAGACGAGGAGAACAAGGTACATATTTCGTTTGCACGCATGAGCTGCGCATTCTTCTCACTACGCGATACGCCGTAGACTTGATGTCCGTTGCGTACAAGTGCATGTGCTACAAGGAATTTAGGTCACATCCTCTGATAGTCCAGTCACGTACCGACAGGTAGCCCAATGAAGCCAGTACTTCCGAATACGATCACTTTCATTTCGACTTGTCTTCAAATCTGTTGTCCTTTCGAGATGAGAGGTGCCCCAATGGTACTTATACTCATGAAAGCGACTATATGAGCGCGGGTGAGCTCATCTTCCGATGTTTATCTGTCATCTTCGGCTTGCGCGCTCCGCACACGGCAGCCCTGCCACGGTTTACCTATCGGACGTCCGATGACCCAGGTCAAATGTTTACTCTGAGCGCTCAAACCTCTTGACTAGAATAGATATGCAATAGGCCTATAATCAACTAGGTACATTCTCGACCGCAGAATTTGCGTATCACATGGACTGGCTGATAAACCGTTACTTTGATTTAGACGCGTTGATTGCCTTCCACGCTTCAAAATGAGCCGCCATTCCGTCTGTCAACGAGGCCTTGCGAGGTTCCCAGCCAAGTAGACTGCGTGCGAGCGTTGGACGAAGTTTGGTCCTGTCATGAATTGTCACTGAGGATCGCTTTCAAGAATAGTGGTACATACGTGACGGACATTGCCCTTCGAGTGGATTCGCAGGCGCTCGATAGCTGACATCGCTATGCGAAAGCCCCATCAAATGTGCAAACAGGTACAGAATCCGTCGACGGATTCCATGCGCTCATGGTCACATCGATGACTAGACCAGAGACCAAATGGTTCTATACAACCGTCAGCAGACCAGAAAAGACGTGATATCGGTGCTTACCTTTTCGACAGCGAGGAGGTAGCATTCCGCCAGGTCGTCGACATGGACAGTCGCATACGTGCCACCGGGAACGCCAAACCATTCGACTTTGCCGCTCCCAGCTTGGGAGAAGAGCATTGTACAGCCCGCCCGCACGTCCGTGGACTGTGCTCGACCGGATGACAATTCCGCGCACGACGCTGCTGTTAACGACGGCTTGTTCAAGTTTTGGACGCCATGCGACAATCTAGTTGATGTCTGTATCAGTATATATATCGTGGACGGTGAGAGCCGCTTACCATTGGAGGATTCAAAGGTGCATTGTCACTTCGCAGGACAGAGCGATTATCACCATGGACCCAAGTACCAGAAGTGTAAAAGTAGGCAATCTTGGGGACGCCCGTGCTCGGAGCCGCACGAATAGATGGGTCGACGACGAGCGATTCAATGAGCGCAAAGCGCCGTGGTCCATCGTGTAGCATGTCGCCAGATGCAACATCAATGACTACGTCGGCGTCGGCAAGATGTGCGGAAAACGTTTCTGCAGCAAATGGATCCCCAACGGCTGGGATCACTAGAAGCCCGTTAGTACAAGGGATGTAGAGACGGAACGGAGGTGGCGCACCTTCTTCTGCAAGTAGCTTTCTCGCTTGTTCTGCGTTGCGGGTCACGCCCACGACGATATGACCGTTGCGAATAAGCGCATGGGAAATGGCACTACCGAGTGTTGAACAGAGTATACTTAGGCAAGTGAGCGTTGTAGTCAAACCAGTGGATATATAGTGAGCTACCTTAGGCAAGTGAGCGTTGTAGTCAAACCAGTAAGGTTTGACTACGGCTGCTCACTCGCCACTATGTACATAGACGAGACAACAAGGCAATAAACTAACACGACCCCCTGACTTGGTGACTCGTCGATGTGCGACCCCCTGACGTGAGGGAATTATCATGAGAGACCAAGTTTACCTCGAAGGTATTCAAACTTGATGCGACCAAGGGGTTTGGTGAAGATGTCAGCGACATTTTCAGAGGTCGGAACATGCTGTACACGGAGTTCCTTGTTCTCAACGTGCTCGCGAATCCAGTTGTATGCACGGTGAACATGCTTCATGGTTGTCTGGTGTTCGGGATTTTTGACCACTTGGATGGCTGATGCACTGTCGAGGTAGAGGGGATGGTATAGAGATGTCATAGCCGATCTCTTCGAAACTGGCGCATCCACATTATCTCGCATCCCGCAGCAGATGCTGTTGTATTCAGACTCTGTGGATGAGAGTGAGACATGTTTTGTAGTCGACTACCCCACATGACAGCTCCTGAGCCAACTGAGAGGACATATCCACCAGTGGATCGTGAGTTATCTGGGTTCCCACTCAGGTCGGCATCGCTGTGGGCAGTGAAGAGGTCGGTGGAAGAGGTGGGAGAATAGATGAGTTTGAGATCTTGCGAGCCTTTGAGGTATCTGAGGACATGCTTGGCAGCATTCCAATGCTGTTCTCCTGGAGTTGGAATTGTATCGACACAGAACACCAACAGCATATGAGATGTCAGGGCGAGTTGCAATTGAGAGGTATAGAGACGGCCTACGGCCTCTCTGTATGGGATGCTTTTCATTCGCTCCTTTTGTTCAGCTGTTTTGGACTCATTTCTGCTGAGAGTCGAAGCCCATCAGGCATTGGCGTTGGAGATGGGGTACAGTCGGTCATATTGTAGTCTTCAAGTAGCTTTTGTATGTATGCTGGCTGTGAGAGAGCAATTGTGCGACTTGTGCGATCACGCTCAAGTCGAATTCAAATATCTGGGTTGTCTGGCCTTGGTCATGGATTTTGAAGCGTTGCTTGAGTTCCTCCTTGACTTTGTGGATTGCGGGTGAGACTTGGAAGCAAGAGATGAGGTCGTCGACATGGACAGGTATGATAATCCGCACACCGTCGCGTTGGTAGACGAAGACACTGTGGTCGCATTCGAGTCGTTTGAAGCCTATCTCAGAGTACTCTGTGCAGCTTCACTGACCAAAGTCGCGGCCCCTGTTTGATACCATATAGACCTTTTAGCAGTCGGAGTACCCATTGATGTGACCCGTCGGAGTCTCCATGTATTGTTAATCCCTCTGGCGGCTGCATGTACACTTCTGCATCTATTTCGCCATTGAGGAAGGCTGTAGAGATGTCGACACTCTCCAGTTCCATGTCCTCAACTGCTGCTAGCGCAATGACTGTCCGCAGTGCTCCAAAGCGTGCTGTAGGCGCAAAGGTTTCGGTGTAATCTACACCTTCGCGCTGAGCATAGCCCTGCAACAATACGACCTTTGTACTTGTCAATTGACCCATCAGGGTTACGTTTGATCTTGAAGACCCAACGACATCCTATCGCCTTCTTTCCATGTAGCCACTGACCTCCCAGGTTCCATTTTCCAGGTGAGCGTCAATCTCTTTGACTGCCGCTTCGAGCCATTTCTCACTATCAGGACGTTCTAACGCCTCAGCTAGGGTGTTGGGCTCGAGCTTTGCAGACGTTTGGAGGGCATACTCGACGCCATCAGCCAGTGAGACCAACACATATGCTGTGTCTTGTTCTATTGACTGTGCAGCATCTGCAGTCTCATTATATGCTGGGTGAGCTGATCAGAGTCTGCCGCTTGCCTGGCAGGCTCCTGGAAATTTCTCGAAGTGCTCAGGAGCCTCTTGGTCTCCTGGGTAACTCCGTACTGTTGCTTGGCGCAAGATGTCTGTACTGAGCAGGGAGATCTAGTGTGACTCTCGGTGGCTCTTGGGTATCGTTGCCATTTCCATCGTTGTCATCGTCAGAGTTGCTGAGATCAAGGAGGTTTAGGTCTGGGAGTGAGTCTTGATCATCACCTTGGCCTTGCTCCAGACGGATTCGCTCGTCAGGAGGTGGACCAGATGGCTGGACTGGAGGGTTTGGTGTGTGGCACAAATGGGACGAGAGAGAATGATGGTGATATGTCATCTACAGGCTGTGGAACATGGCTCTTCGTTTTAGAACCCTGGGAACTCATCTTCGACAAATATTGCACTGTCAGAGACGAAGTCCTTCTGTGTTTGTGGGTCCCAGAATATCCAACCTTTGTAGTCATTTGGATATCCAATGAAGACACATTTTCGCGTATGGGGTGCGAGCTGTGATCCTTTTGAAGGTGTACATGGGCTCGGCAGCCCCAAGCATCAGAGTGTCAACAGAGGTTTTGAGCCATTCCAGATCTCTATGGGGTTATACCATCGAGAACAGAGGATGGAAGTCGGTTATGGAGGTGTGGACAAAGGCTCTGGCAGCATCAGCCCAGAACGACGGTGGTAGCTTTGCTTCTGAAAGCATTGCAGTTA
Organism: Serendipita indica DSM 11827; assembly: GCA_910890315.1. Taxonomy (NCBI): domain Eukaryota; kingdom Fungi; phylum Basidiomycota; class Agaricomycetes; order Sebacinales; family Serendipitaceae; genus Serendipita; species Serendipita indica. Next base: position 44,999 of record CAJVGD010000048.1, read on the forward strand.
CCCCTTCAGCAAGGTGACGGTTGAATCTCTCAGCGACTCCATTCTGCTGGGGACTGTCGCGGATGGTGTGTTCGCGTTGGATGCCATTCTCTGCACAGTAGTTTTGGAACTCGGTGGACATGTATTCACCACCTTTGTCATCTCGTAGACATTTAATTTTTACCCCCAGTTCCGTCTCAGCGTGCATTTTGAAGTCTTTAAATGCCTCGAGAACTCTGTCCTGCTGGGAGTGTGTGTACAGGGTAACACGACGTGACTTATCGTCAATGAATGTAACCCAATACCGATGTCCCTTCCGGCTCTGAGTTGGCACTGGCCCATGGACGTCTGAGAGATGCGTCCAGGACAGATTCTGATCGTTTTGCAGGCACTGTATGTGGTGCACGAGTCTGCTTGCCCTCTACACAGGGTACGCAAAGAGCTGGGGTTATTGTCTTGCCAGTGGTGGCAAAATCTTTGACAACACTAGTTGAGAGCATCTTGTCGATTGTGGCATAGCTCCGATGGCAGAAACGCCGGTGCCATGTCTCAATTGACACTGGCGTGGTTGTTATGGCATGGAAACCGACTCAGGTACTGTCCCTGGTTCGTCTGTGCGGCCTTCGAGTAGTGGGACATTGTAGCACGCTTAGTAGCAATGAGAATCGCATTCTTTTCTTTGTAGAAGCAGAGCGTGTTGGAATTGATAGTCGCAGTGATTGATGGGAGAGTCATCATGAATATGGAAAAGAGGTTGTTTTCAGATTGGGAACGAAGAGGACATCTTTGAGAATTATGGAACTGTCGAGTTTTCCATCTAGCAGTGGCCTAAACGTGACCATTCCCTACCCGTACCAAAGTGATTGATCCATCAGCTAGCTACAGGAGTCCTGCACTCCGAGAAGCTAGTGAGCCACTCGCGACGATGTGTCATATGGCAGGAGGCTCCTGAATCAGCAATCCAGCTGTCAGCTGCTGTAGGTACGGGTAATTGGGACAAACTTGCATTTCCGGCATATTCGACCTCTGTAGGCTTATCGATTGCTTGTGCAGCATGTGCCTGGTGTGACCGTCCTGGAGCAGAGCTCCGATCACTGCGTCCACGTGCTCGGTGTGGCTGGGTTCCGGAGGTACCGGCTCGTCGCTCGGCGCGCTTGTTCAGGTACATCTGCTGGAAGCGGACCATTGTGCGGCAATCTTTGACAAAATGGCCGATGTTTAGGCAAAAGAGGCATTTTGTTGGTGTGGTAACGGCGGCAGCAACCTCGGGTGCTATGTCCTGCGATTCTGGTGTCGTTGTGTTGAATAGGAGCATTGCTGTTTTGATTTTGTCGTAATTGATTGTGTTGGAAACGACAATGCTGGTGCGCAGCTGATGCTCAGTGGGGATGGCATTGAGTAGTGTAAATGCCTGAGTTCCTCTGTCTCCTTCTGTATGTTCCAATCGGCTGGGCGGAGACGGTCAAGTGCATGGGTGGCATCATCCACGTTTGACCAGGTCTGCCCATGACTCTGTTGATTGCTTGCGGATTGAAAGCAGTTCATTCCACGCTCTGAAGCGCATGCTTCCATCCTTTTGGCATAGAGCTCGAAAAGCGCATCGTAAATTGCCACACCATCAGAAGGTGTCTTTTCGAGGATATGTCGGTGTTCCTTGCCGGCTGCAGTGCGTAACCATGGACACCTGACGATTGCATTATCATAGGTTTTCTGTGCAGAGATTTCTTCTGGCGTTGGCTTTGTTGGATCTGCATAGCCAGGTCGTTGGATGCGTGCTTTGGTGCCTGGATCTTCAGCAAAAAGAATTGTATTGTATCCAGCAAGGGTGAGAAGTCCATCAAAGTTCCGAATCCATTCTTCCCAATTTGCTGGATTCGGTGTGCCGGCCTGTATGAGCTGCTTGAGAATTGTTTCCATCAGGGGTATTTGTGTCTACCGAAGGTAATCCGGTTTTAAGCGAGAGGAAGTTTTTTCTGTTGGTTTCCCATGCCGTGAATGTCAAGTGCGTTGCAGGGATTGGGTACTGAGCAGTGTCTGTGGAGGTTGACACAGTGTATGTGTTCGTTGAGTGTATGCAGTAGAATTAGAGTAGTGCATTAGTTGGTATTGATGGATATTGAGTGGTCTCAATTGTTGGCACTGGCAGCGTAGCAAGCACTTTTAGAGCGCAGGGCTCATAACCTGTTGAACAGAGTATACTTAGGCAAGTGAGCGTTGTAGTCAAACCAGTGAATATAGTAGGCTACCTTAGGCAGTGAGCGTTGTAGTCAAACCAGTAAGGTTTGACTGGCTCTCTCGCCACTACCATAGACGAGACAACAAGGCAACTAATACCAGGGTAACCAGTGGCACCAAACATGATGACCTTCATGTTTGTATATGGGTTGGATGCTAGAGACGAAGAGTTGTGAGAGCAAAGGAGCTGATGATACCTCCGCGGCACCTCAAGCGCCTTTTTATGCCATTCTCAACCCTCCAGACGATTAAAATAGTCACTTGATGCATTGTCGTCCGCGCCTGTTGCGATTGAAGTGTTCGAAGTCGGTAGAAAATATCGGAGGTCAGTACGCGAGATGGCGCATTCAGTCCCGACTGAATTGATCGAAGCCGGGGGTTAAAGCTGAGTTGAAGACGGGGACGCTGACAAAGATGGTGGATAATATTGGAGAAAAGTGGTTATCAAACAAAGAGCGGTGATGCCTCCGAGTGAAATGAGCGTGCCGCAGTACGCTGTTGGTAGCCATCAAGGACATGCTATATATAGATACGATCAACTACACCTTAATCAACTGTTTTCCACTGCTCAAGTGCTTGTGCGAGACGAGCCCATCTGCCGCCATGCCAAGTCGCAATCTTCTCCCACACTCGTTCTTTCCAGCTCCAATTCGCACGGCTACAGATTCTCCGGTACCACCACTTTAGCTGGTCTCATTCTCGTCTCTACAAACGATCCTCACCCAGGAGCAACGCGCCGATACAAAATCTGCAAACGTAGGGAAAGGATCCCATGACCCATTCATTTTGCGCCTCCATTGCTGAAGTAGCACCATCCACTTTCACCGTCATTCCCTCTGACGATTATATTCGAGAAGCGGTTAATTACGTCGAGAACTCCGTGTATCTTGGCTGGGCTTGAAACGCTTCAGGTGAGCGTGGATAGTATTCGTCCAGTTGAATGTTGAACCACTTTTCGCGTGTAGACTTGTAGTACTCTGCACCCCGCGGGTCGAGGGTCGCTGGCATACGTGGGAGGATGAATGGGAATATTGCAGGTGCGAGTAAAATGACAACGTTTTGCAAATGCGATTTGCAACGCGCGCGTGTTTGGTGGTAAGACGCGAGGTGTGTCTGGATACTCGGCGTCTAGAAAACTGTGGATAGTCAGCCAGGGATTGGAAGCAGATGGCGGGCGTACATGGCTATATTGATAGAGTCAGCAATGACGCTTGGAGGTCCGCCGTCTTCAGACGGAACAGAGATGACTGGGAGAAACGTCTTTGGTCTATTTGGACCTTGATCCATTGGCGAAAGTCGAGACGAATCCATAGGCATCAATGTCGGGATAGGAGACGTAGACAGTCTTGTAGGGCAAGCGTTTATAGTTGAGAATATATCTAAACAGAGGTTACAATGGGTATCCCAATGCGTTTCGACCGACCTTGCTCGCCAAGTGCTGGGGAAGATGCTTGTGGCTTCAGACCAGATGCAACATCGTAGAGTAATCTGTTTGATTTCATCGTGTTGTTGGTGTTCCATGTTTGTCGTTTGTGCGCAAGACGGTTTGGAAGTGGCCGCGTAAATACTGGAGACGGCTCCAAATCGACTCTCGGCCACCGGCATGCCGAAAATACAATCATGACCCAGCCACAACTACAGCAAGGAAGGACTTCTATTGGTAAAAGCGCTCATGGGAGGGCCAGCCGATGGAAAAGGGGACTTTTCTGTAGAGAATCATGTAGTCTCCGAGAAATCATCCTATCCAGCGCTTTTGAGCGGTGTAAAATTGTGTATTCCACCAAGTACGTTCGTCGCTCGGACGAAGGAGGATCAAGTCATACTATCGTCTCCATTCCTCTAGTGCCTTGGCAAATCGTGCCCAACGACCTCCGTTCCATGTAGAGATATTTTTCCAGAGATCGTTATTCCACCTTTCCCATCTGGACCCTCGAGACCTTCTCCACCAACAGTTCCACCTAGACAAGGATTCCTCCCAGACAAAAGTCTGCAAAAGTCGGACCATCCGTTCCCATGACCCAGTGTCGGTAACCTGAAGGAGAGCTTGTCAACGGGGAGGATGGATAGTTTTCGAGCAACGGGCTCATGGCGTCGTCCTCAAGTTGGCCATTGGAGAGGAGGAAGCCATTGATCGTGTTCAATCCAGCACGCAACTTTTCCATTTGTTGTTTATACTTTTCGGATCCAGGAGGGCATAGCTCCTTGATGGATACACCCTCTGGACAGTACCATTTTTGGCGTGTGCGGGTGAAATATTCCGCTCCTCGCTCGTCTAATTTTTCCAGAACACGCTGGAGAATCATGGGACGGAGATGTGCGACAAATGTGGTCGCAAGGACGTGCTGGACGAACGCGGCTTGAGAGCGACTGTATTGGGTGGCAGGACACGAGGAGTGTCTGGATACTCGCGATCTAGAAATCTATTCGTTGATTAAAATCGAGAACACGCGAATTCTATATCGATGGCTCGCGTACAGCGCAATCTTGAACGAGTCGGCGATGACCGAAGGCCCGCCGTCTTTGGAAGGGACAGAGATGACCGGAAGAGTCGAATTGGGCTCATTTTCAAGTAGAGATAGACCCAATTTCTGCCAAAAGCGGCAATGTCGGGATAGGACACCCAGTGAGTTTCGTAAGCCAGGCGCTTGTAGTTGAGGACATAACTTGGCCAATGTTATCAGGCCTTTTTTCTGGAGCAGAACAGGGCGAATTACCGTGCTTTCCAAGGGTTTGGAGCCCACGCCTGCGGGGATAGCCGTGATGGAATGTCGTACAGAATAATCTTTGACATTGGATACGTTGCCGGGAACAAAAGCGCCGAAGATTGTTTGGGAATGCTGTTTGGCGGGCATTGTCCCGGAGGCGCAAGTGGCAGTGCACAATGGGCCTCTATGGTTCTCCTTTTGGCCACCCAACCTCCTTTGTATATATCTCGACCTCGAGATCAGTTGGCCGGAGATCACCTCTCCCTTCCTCTCTCCGCCTCCTCGTTCCCTTTTGTTCCCTTTTCTCCTCCTTCTCGTAGTGGCACAGCCCATTGTATATAAGATACTCATTCATCCTCTGCAGACTCTCCGTTACGATCCACCACCATGCCTTTTGCACAAGGAGACATCTTCACCGCCACCTCGACGACAATCAAGTCTTCCAGCGTCAGGCGCTTCCTCCTCGCTCGTCCTCGCTGTTGTACGTCTATCGTGCCTCATCCAAAGGCTATCGACTCACCACAACCCTCTAGTTCCAGCATCCACTCGTCCCAATTCTTCATCATCTCTCCTCCTCTTTGTCGGCACCGCCCTCCAGGCATACTTTGCCCCGCTTCTTCCGTCACCAATTCAGTGGCAGGCACCGACACTTTCCAATCCTTTGCAAAAGATGCCATCCTCGTCATCTCAGACATGCTCTCGCCGCTCATGCTCCTCGCCATTGGCGTTGGCATGGCGGGTACCCTCTGCCGTGGATTGGAAGTGGTGATTGAATCTGCAGCATTCAGAGGTCGCGCTCTATGAGCAATATCCTCGACGCTGCCCTCTGGGATTTCGCCTCTTCTTGACGACTATCAAGTCAAGTGAGCGTCCCGACGAGCATTATGGACGACACACCCTCATGACCCTTACGACTCACGACCCGTTTACGATCCGATACCACCCCCCCTCCATCTACTGTATCCTTACCCTTCCTCCCCTCCTCCACACTTTGCTTGTGCATACTTCGTTACTTCGCCCAGCTTCCGTATCTCGAAATTATTCTTCGGGTTCCTTGGAGCTTATTTTTTTTGGCCTTGTATCAATGCAACTGTTTGACCATGCCTCGTCGTGGTCCCCTAGCCAATGTTTCGTGTGCCGCTGAGTGTGAAACTCTATCATCTCCGCAAATGAGAATCTAAAGAAATCGTGAACTCCAATTCTTCTGACCGTCTTCGATCTTCAATCGCTGACACTGTACTTTAGACTTTTCAAAGGCCGTTCGCCGGTTGGCCAAAGCCAACCGCAAGTTGAGCTCGACCAACAACTGACTACGACTGACTATAAGCCTTTTCATAGTCGCAGGTATGTCAAGGCCTGTTCGAATTTCATCCACTAAGTCCAGTAAGACAGCCATGCGGCGTTCAACGAGACGAAAACAGCCCCCAAAAGGCGTCAAACCGCAACTTTATACAGAAAAATCTGATGTAGACTCGGCGTCGGAACCACCAGAGACCATCGCAGAAACAGGGTCGCGAAGAACGCTCTCCAACGAACCGGTATGCCTCTTATTGCGCCTTCTTGCTTTATATCTAATCCCATATTCAGGAAGAGGTCATGGAGACTGTAACGCAGCTATCCAACTTTCTCCCGAGCGAACAAGAAGTCCGACAAGCGCAAACACTCATTTCCCAATACGAAAGAGAATACGAGGCGGCTCAGGCAGAGTACCAAGTCAAGCTGGAACTAGACGCATTGGCTCATCGAATGTCGACGATCCAATCCCGCATTTTCGAGAAAAGGGCCTCGATAGCCCCATCCGTCGCGTCCCACAAGACGTTTGTCAATGATCTTTGGCCTTTGCGTACGGGAGAATGCCACCTCCCCATGGACTCTTCACGTCTGCCGGTCCTGGAGAGCTGCCGCCATGCACACGGCAATGCTTTGGAACCGGATCATGATTGCGCCTTCCAATTGGGCTGGAAGGCGTAAAGGTGCCCCCAAGTTTTACGAAGGAATGGAAGTCTGTACCTCTGCGGGTCAACTCGAGCGTGCGATCAAGCAAGCGGGCTCAACCCCACTCGAAGTGCGTTTACTCATAAGTGGGACCGCGTATAGACGCTGGGTGTGGGCGTTTAGTAATTATGATCCCAACGAATATTCGAATCAGGAACGTGAGGTGCATAAACTCCTCGGCCATCTCAACGACCTGAACATCCGAGTTCCGTTGCGGGCCCTGGAGATTGACACTGGCGAGAGATTTTCCATCCCGGAAAAGTATCTACAGTGCTTCGTATGGACAGACATCGAACGCCTCGTACTCGATGGAGAGTACCCAATGATCCTTTCGGCCGTGGTCGAAAGCGGAGCGAGGAATCTCAAGGTTCTGAGCTTGGATTATCCTGATATCATCGATGTGATTGACACCATTCCATGGGCACAACTCAAAGAACTGGGTGTCATCAACTCTACCGATCCTCTCGAGTCTCCTCTATTGATTGATGCATTACGACGATGCAGCAATGTGGAAACTTTGACTCTCAAAGACGTACGCGTCGGTAATCAGGATAGAGCAGACCACCCACTCGTCGAGATGCCTTCGGTCACCCGATTGACACTAGACTTGGTTGTACCCCTCTGGCCCATCCATTGCCCCAATCTAACTCATCTCTCCATTCAAAATCCAGAACAAATTCACACCACGCGGATAATCCGTCTCCCAAACCTGGTTTGGCTCGGGTTCAACGGGTCAGTCCTGAACCGCCTCAACTGTTTTGACGCTCCAAAAGCATACATTCGAATGGACGTCCGGTGGAGGAAAATCTGACAATCTCAGCGGGTTACGGGACTTGTGGCTTCATAATAACCCCATTGTCATTGATCCCATCGTCGTCAAAGTTTGCGACATGACGCTGACCTCGAAATACTTTGCGCTAGCACTCTTTAGGCTCGTTCGCTGCCAACGACTTCACGCGATACGCACGCCTCTTGGACCCGAGTTTTTCGAGACTCCTGTCCCTGCCGCCCTGGTTGGCAAACGCAAAGGTGGCGCAGGGTCCGGTACCACGATCCCACTTCGTAGTTTCCGAGAGTTTATCTTCGATTTTATGGGTGGCAAAAAGGTGGAGGACGGACCGCTTCAAGAAGCCGCCAAGTCGTTTATCAGGAGAAGAGAGGAACTTGGCGCACCCATTCAGAAACTGGACATTCGAACGCAAGATGGCACATGGCACGACCTCGTCGAACTTGTGCATAACGAGCAGGCAGGTGAAGTGTCGGATGAATAGAATGTATACACGTACATATCGCGTATCCGGTCCTATTTTGCATCCTCTTTATCATATTCCAACTAGTTTCCATAATCCACACCTTCGTATTAGCGCCTGTTACTATAAATCGTTACTTGTACTCGATGTCTATGCATTTCCTGCGTTCATTTCATGTCCGAACTTTCCGAGACGGGCTCTACGGTGTTTGCGATTGCAGCGGGGCGATTCAGATAATGCTTCGCCCGCTCCTCGCTCTGCACGAGGTGAGCATACTTGGGCTGAACGAAGGGCTCTGATCAATAAGCCGTCAGAATTTCTCATATTTTGAGCAA
>CAJVGD010000049.1:0-58082 GCA_910890315.1 Serendipita indica DSM 11827
TATATATACCTTTTCGCCGTAACACCCTTCTGTCTAACAGTAGGGCTTACTGATTCTGTGTAACACCAAGGGTAGATAATCGAGTAGTCCAAAGGCTCAGAAGGTACTTGGGCTGCGCAGGAGTTGAGCCTAACGTGTATAAATGACATTTGCAATACATTGCCTATCGCATTCTCTATCAAACCTTGACCATACCGCATTAGAGATACACGACAGTAGTCACCTTGATTCCTGCTTCCATGCAACTGAACCACCTAACGAGTCCAAAAATACCCTATGAATCACAACTCTTACTCTTCTCCACTCTTGTGTTCGGCTCTGTGTTGTGCCGACACTCTTTGACACACGACGCCGCCCATCTTGGATCCATCCGCGTCCACGGATGTCGGCCAAACGGCGGGACAAGTCGGAGAAACCACATGAAACTGACAATCGACCCGAATCTTCCTCTGTCGCCCAAAGCTCGTCTTCCAGGAAGAATCAAGTGTACCACACAGTCAACTTTGGCCTCGATGCATTGGGAAATATATCCGAGGGTTCAGATGTACTTGCTCCTCTCAAAGCAGCATGTCGAGCGACGAAATCTGTCCTTGATATCATGCAGGTAAATTGCTCCAACTCGCTCAACGGCTTCAACTGACAAATACGGGCAGGCTATCGAGAGCAACCAGGAAGAATGGACGAACCTAACACAGCGTCTGAAGGGATACATGAGCGGACTCGAAAAGCAAACCACCTTGTTCAAGGCATATGCCGCAAACGATAGGGCTTTCGACGAGGCACTGAGACAGCCACTGATGGACTATTTCAAGTATGTGAGGATTCTACATTTCTTCAGCAAGCTGATCGAAGCAGAGCTCTCGAAGATATCCATGATACGGTGGTCGAAGTGAGGGAGAAACGAAGTCGCAGCAAACTTGGGTTCTTGAAATCTATGAGCAAAGTGAAGATCGATGCTGGAGAGATTCGTGAACTGAACAGAGATATCGAGGACAGACATCGGCAGTTCATGGTGCGGGTCTCTTCAGTCTTCTTCGCAATCTCACTATATACACAGGAAGCGTTGGGTATTTTTACTGCACTGCGTGCTCAAGGCATTCAACAAAAGAGTAAGTCTGAAATCTTTGTAAGAGGCTTGCTTAGCCGTTTCTAGTCGAGACTGCAACTATTCTTCAGTTACCGACAGTCGCATTCGCTGCGTCCTCGGTTCATACGACCTGTCTGAAAGGAACGCGTGAGAAAGTCCTTCAGATAATCTGGCGCTGGGCCAGTGAGGTGCCGTCGGAGAAGCCGATATTTTGGCTGTGTGATATAGCCGGGTCCGGCAAGTCTACAGTCGCAATGTCCGCAGTCGAATCATGGCGGAACGAAGGAGTGTTAGGGGGTCGATTCTTCTTCTCCATGGCAAACAACGACGCATCGACCACGGACAAGTTCTGTTCGACCATCGCAAGAGACCTTGTCCATTATTTCCCTGATCTCAGACCCCACATTGCCAAAGCTGTGGAACAGAACCCTTCTTTCATGCGAAGTTCTGTGGATGAGCAACTTCGGACACTCATCACGAATCCACTCCTCCAGTCAGATAAGCGCGTGATCCTCGTCATCGACGCTATCGACGAATGCAAATCTGGATCACAGCGAAGGGAACTTCTCGAGGCGCTTGCTACCGCTGCTCGAGAGTGCGCGAACCTCAAAATCTTTCTCACCAGTCGGCCAGGTCCCGTCATCGAGGCGGTCTTGCAGGGACTTTTGATCAAGGAAAAGTTGGAAAATCGGCTTCACGATGTGAAACACCCGGATATCACAAACGATATCGCGGTGTATGTGCATCATTCATTGCATGAAGTCCTACCGCAGGACAAGAGACCGCGTCTGGCCGAAAAGGCCAACGGATTGTTCATCTGGGCGAGCACCGCATGTCGAATGCTCACGAGTGAAACCAGATTGAGTTCAGCCGAGGACGTATATGACCGTTTGATCTCTCTGGACCAGCCAGGAGTGATCGACGACCTATACAATCTTGTCTTCGAGCGGACAGACCCCGAGTACTACGCGGTCATGTGTTCAATGCTGGCGCTGCTGCACGGTGCATTTGAACCGCTGACGGTGGACGATCTGGACGATCTAGTAAAACATGCAAAAGTACGGGGAAGTGCCAGGGCCCTGGTACAGAATCTAGGAAGCGTACTCAGTGTGGATTCAAAGACGGATCTGATCCAATTCCGTCACCCAACGCTGGTCGAGTACCTTCGACGGTGCTCGATCCCCCGAGGTGGCGATAACCGAAATAAACTACATATCGATATCGGCAATGCTCACGGTCAAACAGCATCGTGGTGTTTGAAGCGGTTCAAGTTGCCGATTGGAGGACTCAAGTTCAACATATGTGAAATCGAATCCTCTTTCTTCCTAAACAGGCAGATTCCGGATCTAGAAGAGAGAATTTCAAAGTTCATTCCAAGGCGGCTTCGATATGCTGGTTTGCATTGGTTATTTCATTTGGCGGAAACGGATGACGGGTGGCGAACTAGGCTAAAGGACGGAATTGAACACGTGATCAAAAGCCCATATGTCCTATACTGGATGGAGGTTCTGAGTTTCACGGGAGGGGTACCAAGGGCGATAGCGGGACTTCGAGCTGTTGCGCGCCATAGAAGAGTGAGTAGTCTATACGTACATATTATAGTGACTTACACAGATGCAGATTGAAGAGGAGACTAGGACGATGATGACGGAGGTTCGACGGTTTCTAATGGCATTTTCGGTGCCGATTCAAGACAGTGCTCCGCACATCTACATCTCAGCACTAGCATTCAGTCCGAGGCAGTCAATACTACATAACGAACGGCTGAAGTGGCATGCAAATACACTCAGTGTGACGCAAGGTTTCGAAGAGAGATATCCCCAACTTCCCAGGACTCTCCGAGGCCATGAATGGTGGATATACGCCGTTCAATTCTCACCAGACGGATCAAAAATTGTCTCTTGCTCGGGAGACAAGACAATTCGATTGTGGGAGGCGGAAACGGGTCAGCCACTGGGAGAGCCGCTCCGTGGTCACACATCGGAGGTATTTTCTATCTCATTCTCTCCAGATGGTTCACGAATCGTCTCTGGTTCGAACGACAAGACGATTCGACTCTGGGAGCCGGACACCGGCCGGCCGTTGGGAGAGCCTCTATGTGGTCATGAAGACGGTGTTTTGGCTGTCTTATTCTCGCCAGACGGATCAAAAATTGTCTCTTCCTCGTATGATAACACCGTTCGGGTGTGGGACGCAGATACTGGTCAGGCGTTGGGAGAGCCACTCCGAGGTCATGAGGGCTGGGTCTCCACCATCGCATTCTCGCCAAATAGTTCACGAATTGCCTCTGGCTCACTTGATCGGACAGTTCGACTGTGGGACGCTGATACCGGTCAACTGGTGGGAGAGCCACTGCGTGGTCATGAAGGCCGAGTCTCAGCGGTAGCGTTCTCTCCAGATGGCTCAAGAGTTGTCTCTGGGTCGTGGGATCGGACCATTAGACTGTGGGAGGCAGATACCGGCCAACATGCGGGAGAGCCAATCCGAGGTCACGAAGGTTGGGTCTATGCCGTGGGATTCTCTCCAGACGGGTCACGGATTGTCTCTGGCTCATCGGACCAGACCGTTCGGCTATGGGAAGGAGAAACGGGCCAGCCACTGGGAAAACCACTTCGCGGCCATCAATCCGGTGTCAGCGCGGTGGCATTTTCGCCAGATGGCTCTCAAATCGTCTCTGGCTCGTACGACAAGACGATTCGACTATGGAACGCAGCCACTGGTGAACCGTTGGGAGAGTCACTCCAAGATCATGAAAACTCAGTGACGGCCATCGCATTCTCCCCGGACGGCTTGCAAATTGTTTCTGGATCAGAAGAAAAGACGCTTCAACTATGGGACGCAGAGACTGGTCAGCCATTAGGAGAGCCATTCCGAGGCCATGAAGACTCCGTCAGGGCTGTTGCGTTCTCGCCTGATGGCTCGCGAATCGTCTCTGGCTCGAGCGACGGCACAATTCGACTATGGAGAGCAAGCACTGGTCAACTGTTGGGAGAGGCACTCCGAGGTCATGAAGGCTGGATCTATAGTGTACATTTCTCATCGGACGGGTCAAAAATTATCTCTTGCTCGCGCGACAATACCGTTCGACTGTGGGACGGTGAGACTGGTGAGCCGCTGGGAGAGCCACTCCGAGGTCCTGATGAAAAAGTGATTGCGATAGCGGTCTCGCCAGATGGCTCCCGAATTGTCTCTGGCTCGCGAGCCGTTGATGGTCCCGAGAGCCTCGCTGAAACGACGATTCGATTGTGGGAGGCACATACCGGTCAGTCTTTGGGAGAGCCGCTACAAGGTCATGGAGCTCTAGTAGTCGCTGTCGCATTTTCGCCAGAGGGATCACGGGTTGCTTCTGGCTCGTGTGATTTTACAATTCGGCTGTGGGACGCTGACACTGGTCGGCCATTCGGAGAGCCACTCCGAGGACACAGCGGACCTATCAACACTTTCAAGTTCTCGCCTGACGGCTCACGGATTGTCTCTAGCTCGCTTGACGGGACGATTCGATTCTGGGACACAAATACTGGTCGTCCACTAGGAAGCCCACTTCTCGGTCACAAATCCATGATCAACGCGGTGGCATTCTCTCCAGATGGCTCGCGAATCGTCTCCGGCTCTTCCGACAAAACAATTAGGGTATGGAACGCGGAAACTGGTAAGGGGGCCTACGCTTGTTGTTCAATTTGTGATGACTTGACACCTGTCGTTAGATGCGATCTCAAAGAGCTCCAATAGAAATGAAGAAGCGCATTCAGGCTCGAGCAGCCCAACAGATGATTCAAAAGGAACCCTTGTACCCGGATTCGATCGGTGCTCGCTTTCGCAGGATGGCTGGGTCCAATCTTCCAGTAAATATCTTTTTTGGGTTCCACCAGACAATCGACATGGGCTGCAACATCCACGTTCTCTTCTGACTATACCGACAAAGGGTCGGCTTCGTGCGACCAAAATTGATTTTAGCCGTTTTCACTGTGGACCCTCCTGGACAAACGTTCGAACAGACATTGATCAATGATCTGTTGCGGCGGCTATGGCTAATAGTATATGCTCTCTTCTGTCAAGAACTAGTTCCCATCTTCCTGTAGACTAGAGAATGTAGAATTTGTAAGATGCTCGTTTCATTCTCGCCATGGTTAATCTGGGGTGATCCTCGAATTATCTGATAACTTCCAGCGGGCTATTGCCCGTCTCAATGTATTCATTTCATGTCGGATGAACAGATCCCTCGCCAGGGTTTTGGAACTGACCGCATCTACAAGCTTTTCTTTTAATCTTATTTATTTACCTCAAGACCAACGGCACTCTTGGTTCCACGACGTCTCCTAACAGACTCCTCCGAAATGGTTCGGTAACTGTCCAATGTCCTCTGCTTCCGACATGGAATCCAATGATATGTGGAGCGCTACAACCTGTAAAGGGAAGCATGAGCGCTGCAAAATTTCCATCAGAGCTCCGACATGCGTCAACAACGAGCGTGTCGGGCCAAGGCATTACGCTCACCAACGGGGGAGAAGGATCCTTTGTACCCATGGGAGCAGCAATATGTGGACGAGCTCTAATCATAGGCACTCTCCAGCGACAAGGGACCAAAGGATTCTGGATCCGAGGCACGTAGTGACGACATCAGTCCGAGGCGCGGAGTTTACAGAGGATGACCGATGCGGAAGACGAGCCATATAATTCGGAGCTCCGAGTTGATCTTGACTATTACTCGGAGAAGTCGGTGGGAATGGACATTGACGAGGGGTATATTCCTATGTCTGTACAAGTCAAATTGTTCGCCCTCTCTAGTCCAATAGTTTTACGCAAGGAAGTGTGATAAACCATTCACTTTTACGAGGATAGGTCAAAGTAGTCGGGGCGAACGAACAGAGTTCGTGACCGACCCGTGAGGATGATAACGAGGTGAAGTTAATGATAAAAGTTGTCTCCTCTCTCTTCTCTGTATGCTGTACTAGAAAAGAAACACGACTAGTCGCAAAATGGCGAGTTATCTGGCTCGTGCATTAGGACCTAGTAGTTCAACTTCATGAGGTAGTCTGCAAATCCTTCTACGGCAGCGATGCATAGCTTCTGGTCGATAGGGGGTTCGCAAATGGCCACAATGATTGAGCTGTTCGTCGTTACGATCACACATCCGTTGGGCTATCGTCAATTCCTCAGTTGTGTATTTACTTGGCGAATCAAAAGCACATACACCCTGCATTCCGTAGAGGCTCCGACTGCCAGATTCAAATGAGGTCACGAAGTACTTCTTCCCGCCGATCCGGACGCCATTGGCTCGCGCCTCATCTCGGTTCGGGTTTGTGAAAAGCTTTCTAATTGCGTCTGCCTCTCCAGGTTGGAACTGAAAGGCATATCAATCAGATAGGCAATTAGTAAAATCATATAAAGGGCATTGAAAGCGGTATTGATCAGCGCATGTTTTGCAGAGATGGGACCGCTACTGACTGCAAGATTGTCCGTCTTGGACCATGGTTCGCCTTGAGCTTGATACATGAGTGCGACTGCAGTGGCGGATTTGGTTGCAGCTTTGCCACCATTGATGACATAGTACTCGAGTTGCTCTGAACAACGGATCACGGGTTGGATCATCAGTGGCAAGATGGGAATCGGGACGGCAAAAATGGGAGAAAACCAGAAAGACAAGCATCAGCAGATCGATCAGTATTGGGGATAGTAGCGAACAGAGACGGACGTACGTTTCCAGGGGTCCGCCATCGTCTTGTGCGTCTGAGCTTTGGCCGAGTTCAAGTTGGAGTTTCCTAAAAAGGCGCTGGCCAGTGGCTCTCGCCTGCTGGCGTCCTGGGACAACTCCAAGTTGCTGAAATGGGATTAAAAGGTTTAAAAGTGCTATAGTTTTCAGATGAGATGTTTGGATTAGCCAGATCCGTCAAGGCAAGTCTACCTGCTGGCTGCCAGGTGCATTCTCCTATCAAATGACCGTTAAATTGAATGAATTGACACGAAATATTCGGCATTTGACTTGTATTCCCGCCACCACTCCCAGTCTGTTGTTTGGCCAAACAGTCCATCCCAACCAAAACCTCGACCATGGTACGAATACCCTGATAGCATCGCGCCAGACAGCTGATGAAGAGGTTTTATAGCCACCAAAGAAAGGAAAGGTTGTCAGGGAAGAAGCTACCGTCTCTCTCGGTCCTCAGGTCGCAGAGGGCGAGCTCGTCTTTGGCGTCGCGCACATCTACGCGTCTTTCAACGACACTTTTGTACACGTTACCGATCTTTCGGGCAAGGAAACCATCTCGCGTGTCACCGGTCAGTCTTTGTTCTTTTTCCAGCTTTCTTGATCAAAACGATCCAGAGTAGCTGACTGACTGTCCGTTCTAGGTGGCATGAAAGTCAAGGCTGATCGTGACGAATCGTCTCCATACGCCGCTATGTTGGCCGCTCAGGATGTTGCTGCTCGCTGCAAGGAAGTCGGCATTACCGCTCTTCATATCAAGCTCCGTGCTACTGGAGGAACCGGAACAAAGACACCTGGTCCAGGTGGACAGTCGGCTCTCAGGGCTCTCGCTCGTGCTGGCATGAAGATTGGTCGTATCGAGGACGTGACACCTGTCCCGACTGACTGCACTCGCCGCAAGGTTGGTCTCGGTTCTCATATCCATCTTATTTCCCATATTGAATCATTCTATCTAGGGTGGTCGTCGTGGTCGTCGTCTCTAGATTCAAAAACTCGCATTTTCCGTGGTGCATGCTTGTGTATGTGCTCTTGTCTGTGCGCGTGGTTTCAATTGTCGCCGCACGACACGCAGCAAGTCATCCTCGATGTCTTGTCCCGTGGTCGTGCCCATTCTGACCTCTGTTGTTTACAGTGTCCAATGGTATGTTGCCTTGGACGTTTCATACTATTAGGCGCCATGTATACATAAGAGAAGATCCAATTGCTCCCAAACTGCGTGTGTTCTCGAGTCTATTCTAGTATCGTGCTCCCTGGTCGGCTCATTCAAGCTGCTCGTCAGGATGAACTGCTTTGCGAATGCGGATGATGTCTTGTCGGTTAAGTGATGCCTCTGAGCAGAGAGATCGGAAGATCGATCCCTCTCGGTCATAAAGCCCCAGCGGCGTGTCAAACTCGGCCACCCGTCCAGCATCCAAGACGAGGATCCGGTCATAGTAGACTAAGGAGAGATGAGAACCAGCCAGGATATGATATTGGGTACTCACCAATCGTATTAAGCCTGTGCGCGATGCAGAGCAGCGTGCACTTGGCAAATTCTGTCTGAATCGTCCTCTGGATCTTTGCGTCGGTCTCGACATCGACATTGGACGTAGCCTCATCCTAATAAAGACACCAAGTTCAGCTTCAGATATTTCCCAAATCCTCCACGACTGACCATGACAATTACCCTGCTCTCCTTGACGAGGGCACGACACAAGGCCAGCAATTGACGTTCACCCGCACTAAAGTTGGTACCTCCTTCACTCACGAGTGCACCGAGTTCGAAGCGCGATACATCCGCGCCACCTTTTGTCGCCTCAGCTGCATCTGAGGTACCTGGCTCGGACGTCGTATCAAGCAAGCCGGCCCTACGTAGAGCAGAAAGAAGCTCTGCGTCTGTACGCATTCCGAGTGGATCGCTATAAACACCTGATGTCAGCGCCTGGATGTGCTGGATATTAGCTAGCACTTACATGTTTTCGCGAACGGTACCCTGGAAGAGAAGCGCGTCCTGTGGAATAACGGCCATCTGTCGTCGCAAAACGTCCAAACCAATCTTTCTCGTATCCACGCCATCAATCTCGATAGTCCCACCTTCAATCTCGACAATGCGGAAGAGAGCCTGAAGGATTGAGCTCTTTCCGGCACCGGTACGCCCACAAATTCCAATCTTTTCTCCTGGCTTGACGTCAAAGGTTATACCGTGCAGGACGAGAGGGAGACCGGGGCGATACGCCATCTTGACGTCGTTGAAGGAGATGGCGCCTTTATCTGGCCAGTTCTGGTCTGGATCCGCTTTTGTCGTCGGTGGTGCCTCTTGTGGGAGTTTTCCATAGTAGTCCAATCGCTCAACGGCATTCATCTCTTGCTCGGATCTCGCCTGTATACGCATAAGTCCCCAGCTAGGATTGAAACAAGTCGCGATAATACTTACCATCTGCGTCACCATCTGAGAGAGTGTCTGAGTGATGGCAAGGGTGTACGAGAGCACCACTCCAGTCTTGGATGGATTGACGTATTTCTGACGCCGACAGCAAAGAGACCGATACCGAGGATGAGCAGATTCGCAATAAAGTCAAGACGCATTGCGAGCCATCGCTGGATCAGCACGGATACAATATACGCGCGATTCTGGTTGTCGATAGCCGCGTCGACGACTTTGATATAGCGGTCCTAGGGCACATTAGCTGGATCCAACGAGGTTCCAGGATTTCTACCTGTGTTCTCCATGCGTGGATGGTTGATAGGCCAGTGAGTGCCTCTGCTACAAGTCAGACTCTGTATGTCAGAAAACTACATTACTCACCTCCGAGAGAAGAGTACAAGGCCGAACGCAGCACAGAGTCAAGACGCTTCGTCTCAATCGAGGTTCGGCTACAAGACATTAATAGCCGTGATACTGATAATCTGACTCGACGCACCGGTAGAACGCAGACGCAATATAGTAAAGGATGAACAGGAAGGGAATCGCGATGCCAAGATACGGGAAAGTGTAGAAGATAAGAGCAATTGCACCAAGGACTGAGTTTGTCAGGGCAGAGTCAAGCCTACTAGGGTGGCTACTCACCCGCAGCCAACATGCGCATAAGCTGAAAAAGTGCACTGGGCAGTTGGTTGTCCAACGATTCGATATCACGACTGAGACGTGAAAGAATGCGACCCACAGGAGCTAGACAGGGATTAAGACAGAGCAATTGTAGAACAAGAGGACGCACTTGTATCGTAGAACGACACTGGCGAACGCATAAGCGCTGTTAAAGCCGTGCGGAAAAGCACGCGACTGGCTCTCAGCCCGGCGAGTGCAAACGCAAAGGAGCTCAAGAATGCGATGACAGCCTGAACACCACCAATACCTGCGTAGAGCGCCATATATTCCTTGTCGCCAAACCCACGAATCGAACGACTTGTCCACCATCCAAGGAATAGTGTTGTCACAACTGTAGACTCATCAGTTCATCCCCAGGTGAATAGGAGAGATGGAGACGTACTCTGTGCCGCTTGTTCCGCAAGAAGCATCAAGATGATGAGACCCGTGAGAATGAAGCCTCCAGCTGCGGTAATATAGAGACCGTAGATATACCATTGAATCTGACCTGTTGCGATCCTCTTCTTGCATGAGCGGCTTGCCCGCTGCAGCTACTTCGGCTTTTTGCTCCTTGGCTTCCACTTCCTCCTTTTCTTTCTCTTCTGTGGCTTCAGTACCACCATACTCGGCTATGAGCTTGGAGAACACAGGGCCATGCTCGATCAGGTCCTACATATGTCAGCATAACAAACAAGCTGAAACGAGGGGATTTCGTACCTGATAAGTACCGTGCTCAACAATTTCGCCTTTATCCAGAACGTAAATGTGGTCCACTCTGGGCAAGGCCGAGAGCGCATGGGTAACGAGGATGCGTGTACGTCCAGCGAGGGGACCTCTAGTGAGACAATCTTCGAGGATACTCTTGCCGACATGTGCGTCCACGGCAGAGAGCGGGTCGTCCAAGAATACAACGTCTGCTTTTGAATATGCAACACGCGCCAGACTGACGCGAGCCTTTTGACCACCGCTGAGGTTGATACCCTTTTCGCCAATTTCCGTTTGTTCACCTTGAGGAAGCATTTCAAAGTCGGGTTCGAGTGAGCATGCGCGGACGACGTCTCGGAACCTGATGATTGTATTCATTCAGCCTCTGACCCATGCAAGGAGGCCAATAGTGACGCACCTCGCTTCATCGTATGGATTTCCAAAGAGAATATTGTCGCGCACAGTTGCGTTCGCGAGCCATGGGTTTTGTGGCGTATATGCAATCGTGCCGTTGAACGATACCTATTCACAAACTAGCCTCAATATTTGGAGAGGCAATGCAACCGAGTACTCACGCTGCCATTCGTCTTCCTCATCTCCCCAATCAACGCATTGAGAAGACTACTCTTGCCGCTGCCAACTTTGCCGACGATACCAATGAACTGTCCTTTGGCAATATGCATATTGATATTCTTGAGCTTGAAAATCTCCTTGCCCTCCTTTGGCTCATTGATAATCGTTCCAGAAGGAGAGGGCTCGCCAGATGATTGATCCTTTTTGGCCTGTTGTTCGGCTTTCTTGCTCTTCTTGCTCTGTTTCTTCTTCTCGTCTTTTGCCTTTGCATCTTCCTTTTTCTTGTCGGCACCACCCTTTTTGCCTGGCCCGGGCTCGCCTTTGGCTTTAGCTGGGTCGGCGACTTCCCATGTAAAGCTTCCGTCGGTAATATCCACGGCAAATTTGTAGGACGAGTCGATGGGAAAGGCCGGTGATAGTTCCTCGGCTGTGAGGAATGCGCCAATACGCTTGAGTGAGACGAGACCGTCGGCACTGAGTGAGAAGATGAAAGGAAGCATAATGAGAGGCTATGAATGTGTTAGGACGCTATAATCCAAACTTGAGTAACGAGAGCTGACCATGCGCAACACCTGAAGAGACTGGTCAGCAGGCGACAGAAATGAGAAGAAAGGAACATACATTGAGCATCTGTAATGATGAGAAGATGATGGCGGGATCCAATGGATGACCAGTGAGGCTGTACGTGATCTAGGTCGAGTCAGCCTTGTGGCGAGTAAGCTCTTGACTACGCACAAATGCAAGAATGGCAGCGAGAATAGGAATGAAGGATGTCAACGAGATCAAGGTCGAACGTAGCACTCTGGAATCAAGGAATTAGAACATTTTGCTGGATAGAGGATGTAGCGGACTTACGATGTAGTTCGGACTTTTTTGAGTTCATCACGACGCAGTATATCAACCTTGTGACCATAGAGAGTTTCCTATGGAACGTGCGTGAGCAAAATCACCCGCCAAGCGGGTGGGCTTACCCAGGCGTAGATCTTGACTAGACGAATACCTTGGATGATCTCAAAAGGAGGTGAGATAAGGGCATCTACGGCTGTTGATGACGCACCTCTTGAAGTAGACGGACACGAGAGTCGGTAATGACAATGCCGTCTTTTCGTGCGTTGAAGAGGAATTTCACGACGATACCCTGTGCGGGGAATCCTAGGAGAAGAACACCGACGGAGACAAGTGCAGAGTATCCCAGGTTACCAATGAGGAGACCTAATGCAAGAATGATCTAGTAGACGTGAATCAACCGGGCACTGGATAAGTAATGAGAAGATCTTTACCATCAAAGGGGAAATCCAAAGACTGGTAGAGATATATTAGACATTATGGAAAGTTCATGCAAGAGGACAAACCTGTGGCAGAATCCAAGGGCAAAGTCGAGGCGAGTCGTGTCTGTAGACAGCATGGTAGTAATCTTTCCGGTACTATGCTCCACGCGTGCCTATGCATACATGAGTAGACGCTGAATAAATAGTCAAGGACATACCCGTCCGGAAAGTCGCAGAGACTTGCGGAATATCTGGCCGATAATCTACGGCAGATTAATCAATCGAAGGGGAAAGAGTATGAAACTAACAGTGGACCGAATGAGTAAACCAACAGTCATCGTTTGAGCGATGCCATAGTTGTGGGCTACGCTAGCACCCTCTACGGACGGTGAGCATGCAATGATTGATGAGAGAGCGGAGCGTACGTTGCATTAGGAACAGGCCAAATGCGAGGCCAATGCCTTTGCCTATGGGAGGACCTTTTGGATACACGGCAGGGTAACGTGCATGTAGATACGAGTCGACGAGGAATTGGAGGAGCGCCTTTGTGACAAGAGGTGACGTCGTAGATAGGGAGTCTGAGTAGCGTTAGTTTTATGGCATTCGTATGCTGCAAGGGTCTCTACCTCCAATCAGTTGAACTATGCCGCCCATCCAAAACTTGTATCGGAATGTCTTCTCGAGAGCGAAGACGAGTGCCTCATCATAGGCCTTTTTGCGTCTCTTTTCCTCTTCGGGTGTGAGGCCGTGTTCAATTTCTTCCGGTGATTCTTTCTCGGAGGTTTCACTGCTGCGCTCGCCCCTAGCGCCAAATCTCTCGTCCCGGGCAGAGAGAATACCTTGCTCCTGGATATGTCTCGGTCGTTTCTCTGGCGGACAGCGTTCGTAAAAGTTTCGTTCAAGCCGGGCTCCCAGATTTTCGCTCAGTCGGGGGTCATCTAGCACCCAGAGGTCTATTTTTGGCTCGTCAGGGTCAGAAACTGGGTTCAGGGGGCGCCAAACGGACCGTCGACTTCGAGAGGACGCGAAAACCCAACGCGGAGGATGGGCGAAAGCCAACCAAAGGTGATAATGGACCAAGGCCTATGAGGACACGCGTATTACGAAATTGACGTCAATAAATGTGGGGGATAGAAGCATGGCAAAGACACTGACTTTGCGTGAATTTCAGGGATCACAGCACCTGCTGCAAAGCCAGGCGGGCTTGGAGTTGGTCTCCAGAGTTTGCCAAAGAGACCAGGATGAGTTGTTGGGCGGTCGTCGTCCATTTGAGAAATAGGGGAGATGGGAGGATCAAGGGCCACTTTATAAGCTCTGAGAGGATGCGAAAGACGCGGGGAGAGTGTATAGCGGAAGCTGACCAACTGATGCCGAGCACATGCGCTTCAGGGCCATCGAGTAGATGGACACATCACAATAAGTCAGTCCAAGTCATTGAAACTGTGTAGACATACGTGTAGCTCGGCAGAAGCCCGAGTTATTTATGACTTAATTCACACCTGGACCCGACTCCGACACGACTCCGACTGGTATTTACCAAATTTGCACTACAACTATACATACCAACGCAAGCAGCTAACCGATCGGGCAATGCTTGCACATCATACATTCTAGGCGCTGGTCAGCCCTTGATCCCGTCTACGATAATGATCCAACAAACACTCTCATGGATGTCCCTTCCAAACGAAATGATGATAGAATCCCTTTGGTTCTGTGCTGCCATAGACATTCTCCATGTCCGCCTCGTCAGTTTCATCTCCGCTCGAGCTTTCCAAGCAAATTGATCAATCTTCCAGCTCAACAAGTTTCACAGGGAACTTGTCGACAAATCTCCAGAGCTTCAGCTCATCATCCAACTCGCCAAAGATGGCATGGCGCCGGCACATCGCGCAAGCTCCGCGTCGATCCACTCCATGCTCACCAACTGTACCATGACCCGCCGGAGATGGAACGCACTTGCACCTTTGGACCCGGTGTTATCCCCACCAACGGCTCAAGACTTTAACATCTACGAGTTTGGCGGCAGTATTCTGGCGTATTGTACTACTTATCCCGGCGAATCTGATTGCGTGAAATTCATCTCACTGGATCATCCAAAGAAGACGGTAGTTGAGCCCGTTATACTTTCGTTCAAGTGCTGAACTCTCCTGCGATCCTGGCCAGCACTTGCTCGTCGTTGTCGAGGACGCTGCGACGTGAGTATAATTCGAATATGCTTCTTTCAAACTGATCACATAGTGCAGAGACTATCCAGTACACTTGATGAGCATGCAGACTGGCGAGTACCACCATCGTGCCGCCACTCGGATCTTCCACAATCTGAATGTCGCAGGGTATACATCACCTGACATTGCGACATGCATATCCGGGGATATCATATCTTTTGTTTACTCGCTTACCGAGGCTAGAGCCGAAATAGGTGTCGCTGTCGTCAACTGGGCCACTGGGGCAATTCTCGTGCGTTCTTTCCTGGCCCTCATTCATTGCTAACATGTCAGGAAACAGTTGAGTTGCACATTCATCGGCGCACTCCATACGACATTGCTCTCGTCGCGCTTCCTCATAGTCGCATTTTGCACCACTACCGTCGCACCCGACGACGCACACCTCAAACTTTTCGACCTCGAAACACCAAGTCCACGAGATACATCTCTCGTCCTTCGTCTCCCAGCCTTTACGCAACATTCGACCCGTCGCTACTCTGCATCCTACTTTCTCCACGGCTCGAACAACGCCATATTATCCCAACGCACTGATGGAACGATGAGAACGGGTGAACGTGACATTGTAACGCTCTTTATTAAGGCCACCACCGTCGACTCGGATGCCGTCGTTCGCAAAATGCTCGTGTTCATCTCACGCGCTCGTTTACTCTCATTGGCATTCGAGTGGTCCCAAATGCCACATCATAGCCGCCCAAAGAGACACGTTCTGGCCTATGAGACGTGGACAGGCCACGGCAAACATACACGGTGGATTGACATTCTCGGGGTACGGCTCATGAGCCACAAGAGCATCTATGGATCCAAGTGCGTTTGCTTGGCTAATCCAGCCGATATGGGTGCGATATTACCGTTGGGTCAAGAAGGGAATTCGACAGATTTATGCGTGCTCGAGTTTAACGTAGGCCGCGACCCTACTCCATCGAATCCGGCAGAAAAGTCGTTTCTGGTGCGCTCGACGGACAAAGATGGATGGATCACACGCGAGCTCGATCAAGATGTACGCGGGGGGCTGCCATTTCGGGTGCGTTGGACGCAGATGGATAATGCAGCTCAATGGCAAGACCTGTTCGTGGATCAGGAATACCTGATGGCGAGATTGGTGGGCCCCTTCCTTTTTGTTTCGCATCTGTGCTGACAAGCCTAGGATGAGGGCTTTGCAATTTATAGGGTGTAAGGTACAGTCATTGTAAACCAGCTGCTTCATATATTCATAATACACGACTATTACTTTCGTGTCTATGCTCCTCGTCCACTGTCCAGGAACCTCTTGATGTCCAGCCCATAATATTCGCCTTCCTTGCTCTCCATCTTCTCGAACCCGATTGCCTTGTAAAACTGACGACCGTTGTCGTTCCTACTATCGATACCCACCCACAACCCCTTTTCACCGTCTGCCTGGACCTGCAGCGCCGCCTGTCGAATCATCTTGGTGCCCCACCCTTTCCTGGTGTGGTGGGAGGATATTGATATGAAGAAAAGCCGGTAAACATCGAGAACTTCTTGACCCGTCAAAGCTGGGTTAGCAATGAAATCCAGATAATACAGCTCTGCGCCCGTGTAGGCGTCGCGGTCTGCATCTTCGGGCTTAGGGTAGCGTGGGCGAAGGGGTGGCCAATTCTTCTCTGCATCCGCTTCGAATGCACGGCAGTTGGATGAGCCGACGACGTAGCCGACGACATCCTTTTCCACGCCGGCATCGTCGGTCTCGACGAGGACGTAGCGCCATGCGCTGTCGAGATGGAGGTATGGGACGGCGTAGACGAGACCTGGCATTTCTGGTTTTTTGAAGAGATGTTCGGCAGACTTGCCAGCGTCGCCTGTCAACAAACAGATGCGCGACACGGCTCCTTCGTCTGCGAGTGTGGCCTTGCGGAGGTGGAGTGGCATTGTCGATGGGACGTTGCTAATCCTGAGAGGACAAAGAGTGAGTTAAAGTAGGTGAACTGGACACGACCTGTCTATAAGTACCTTGTGTGCGAGGTAGTCGAACCGGTGGAGAGTTGTTGGCGGGAGTCTGTCACTCCACCATCGCTTGGAGTGGGTAGAGGGTTTTTATAAGCGTGAACAGCCTTGACGCACATGCTCAGAGGCGGCTCATTTAGCTCCAGCTTCGTCCGGGAATCGCTCGCAGCCAGCTGTATAAGCAGCCATCGCGCCCGTAGAGATGACTTACGAAATGCTTCCAATCGACACGACGAAACCTCGGATAATCTTTATCTTTTTGATGGTGCGGTGGGTGCGGCGAACTTGGATCGTTTAGACTTGACCATCACTGCGGTCATGAAAGCCGTCAAGGGCGTCTTGATCACTTGGTGAGCTGAGATGACAAATGGGCTGCTACGTCGTTCTAATCAGTTTTTCCGCGCGCGGGGTTTGGACCGAACCAATCACAGCGATGCAGCCGTCAAGCAAATTCTGTTGCAAATGAACGAGAGGCGGAGGGACGAGGATAGATTTGTCATCGAGGACCTTGACCAAACTCATTTGCTGATCAAAGCGGACGGGGAGGAGAACATGAGGGCCGAGCTGGAGTCCGAGGTGAGTGGGGAACCCAGGGGGCGTAGTGGGCAATCTGACCACAGTATCAGCTCGAAAAGAACACGTATAGCTTGGAGCCATAGTGTCGAGGAATCGGAGAGCAGACCGTATCAATTTTGGTCGGCCACAGTTGCAACCCCCGCATTACCAAGGCCCAAACTGCGAGGAAATTCCGAGCATCACATCGAGTGCCATCTTTTGCATACCATTCGAGATGCGAACGCAGGTTTCCTGATGCCTGTACAAGTACAATAATGATATTTTATCAAGTCACGGGTTGCGCCATCATATTGATACTTCTAAGAGGTACAGGATTGCGTGATTGAGGACTACGAAGGTGGTTTCGTGAGCAGGTCGGTAACCTTTTGCTCGACTTGTTCTGCAGAGAGACCTTCAAGCTCGACGTGACGCTCTACTCCTCGTTCTGTAAGATGCAAAAGAATGTCGTTAGCTTCATAGACAGAGAACACCAACCACATACCAAAGCGGGCAAAGGCACGAGCTGGCGTTCCTTGGGCTTCTCGAATGAGCACAGGGAGATCAGGATTATTCTTCTTGATGAGTGGATATGCGGAAAGAACAAAGTGCCTGCTCAACCAGTCTCGTTTTAGCGCATTTGCTCTGTCGAAACAAAGCCACAAGTACAAATACGGACCTTGTACCAGCAGAAGCTGTTCCAGTTTGACAAAAGAGTAGACGGATTTCTCTCAGTGCTGGCGAGAGGACAGCGTTCAACGACATGGCGAGGTCCAAGGTTACTTTACTCGTCGGCGGAAGTCTACGACCGCTCGAAGGTAGACTAGACATATATCAAAAAGTTGATAATCATTGCAATCTAAACGAAGCTGGTCATGGTAACCTTATCGTCTTCACTTGAACCCGTTCACATTACTTTCGACCTTTTGGGCTCCACAACATGTCGTCCATTGTCGCCCACAGACTGCTCATGCGCAGTGCCTTGCACGCAAAACCTTTCGGAATCTCATCTAGGCGCGTATTTAGCCGATCCGCGATGCACAACCTTGCCGTCGTAAACGCACGCGGGTTCGCCATCTCTGCGCGTCTTGCGTCACCCGCAGCGAAGCCAAAGTCCAAAACAACAGCTGCAAAGCCTAAGACGGTGAAAAAGAGTGAGTAGTCATGGGACTTTTCAAGCGCGAGACGATTGGGGATTGATGGTTCGGTGGTTACACCTCGTAGGTACGACGACAAAGGCGAAGAAGACGACGAGGAAGAAGGCTGCTCCAAGCGCAAGACTGCTACAACTGCTGCAAAGAAGAAGGCGGCACCAAAGAAGAAAAAGGCGGCTCCCAAGAAGGAGGAGAAAGCTCCAACGCCACGTACCGATCGTGAGTGAATAACAGACGTGCATAGAATTGGACAAACTGACATGATGTCACGTGTAGCTTCACTTCGTCCCCCTCCGCGCCGTGTCTCTGCCTTGACCATGTTCGTCAAGCGCATGTATCCGACTCTCCAGCCCAAGCCTGAGAGCGCTACAGCGGGGTTGATTCAACTTACTTCAATGTGGAGTGGAATGACAGATGCGGAGAAGAAGGTGTGCTCTGTCCACTGCCGACGAGGTTTTTTAGCACTAAGCCGTCGATAGCCTTTCGAGGAGGAAGCCGCTACGGAGCGAGTCAAGCGTGCCCAAATTTACGAAAAGTGGCGTGCGGATCTTACACAGGGAGAGGTCAGAACCATCAACGAGTATCTCACAAAGAGGGGTGCCCATAAAAAGCTCGGAGCTGTGACCGATCGTGAGTACACGAACAGTTTATAAAGCCGTCGTGTATAACATGTTGGTTTAGCTACGAAGAAGAGGGCCCCTACCGGATTCGTCAAGTTTTACGCCGAGTCAATGAAGAATGGGACGATCGATGTTTCAAAGGCACCCGCAGGCCAGAGACCAGCCACATATGGGGCAGTAGAAGCTGCAAAGCTCTGGAAGAGCATGACCGAGGCCCAAAAGGCGGTATGTTTACACCTTCTATTCAAACTTGAAGCCTTTTGTCTCACGACTCGTTGCAGGTTTACAAGGCTTAAGGACGCTGGGTGACGGTCGACTCTTTTGTACACTATTGTCCAAGTGTTTGCCATCTGGCCGCGGTTCCGCCCAGCTCAAGGATAGCCATCAAATAGTAACTCCATCTCGATTTATAACTTTTGGACCGAATGTGGCTCGTATACCTATGCTAGTCATTCGAATATCGAATGAAACCAATTCTCCTTCTGCCAAAGTCTGGCGTGTTCCGCCACTTAGATGAAACAAAGTTTGTGCATGCGGCATACGTTTTCATTGTGCATGGGAGTGCGTATGCGAAGCGATACCGATAACGTACAAGAAGGTTGCTAGCTGCTACGAACGGCGAGAGACCAAAAGTAAAGGCACATCTACTCGGCGTCGACGACGGTTGTTTGCAGACCCTACCGACAACGTGAGCATGAATCAAGGTGACAGACAGAAAGAGAATGTACCTTGAACGACTCGACCGGGACGTACGAGGCATAAGTGTACAGCTTTTCTTTTGCACCCTCGTCGTCATTTCGCTTTCCTGTAAATCAATGTAAACGTGGATTTGATACAAATAGACATGGGACGCACGCTCAAGCTTGAGACGCATGCGATGGGGGACGCTCTTGACGCCACGGCTCCAGAGCTGTTGGTTGAGTTTTGGGTCAATGCGAACGTCTGAAGTACCCATGTGCTTTCGAGCAAACTCGACGACGGACTGGTCGGGGATTGTGTGAGTTGGGCGCATCGCAGATCGAGTTGAGAGGATCCAACGTACCTTGACGGCCCATGGTGCACGCTTCTTAAGGATCGACCGTGTACGCGCTTGTGGAGGTGGATAGTGTACTCGCGGGTGACAACGTCGGCGAGCGCTGCGCTTGCCGGTCTATGGGATGAACATATTGCAGTATTGGTACGATTAAAAGAGTAAAGAGCAGGATCTGTTAGCCAGATTCATTGAAACGCCATAATGTAAACTGACCTTTTTCTTCTTTTCGGTGGGGGCCTGTCGTCGTCCAATAAGTCCAGTGCATGATAGGTTTATACAGTGATTCGTTGCGTAAGAGCGTCATGGCGAGTCGTTTGAATCATCCAAGTGGTATATCGTGCAAAAGCCGGCATAGGTGACAATGTGAGATTCCAAAGGTATTAACAGTCAGTATACAGCTGATAAATAATGATTTGATGAATTTTGCTTGCCATTTGTGCAGATGGGCGGCGGGAGTGGTGGTCGAGGGATCGGTGTAAGGGCGACAAAGTTTGGTGGACCCCGGCGGCCGGCCTGACCCCAGTTCTCTGTACTCTGTGCGCATCCATAAAGTCGACGAGTTTGCTAGAATTACCATGCGACTGGAAGTGTTTCAATCTTTGAGCTGCACAGATGCTGCACCATGACAATGCTGGATGCGTGCGCTCGTTCTCGTTCATCTAGTCGAGGAAGCGTCAAGGTCTCTAGTTCTACGAGAATAATTCTATCCGATCGTGCGTACCAAGTCGTCTATACTCTCCTTCGCTGACCACGTAGTCACTGCCAACGTTGGACAACGCCAAATCAATACTAGGGCCATCATTGGAGGAGCCGTTGGAGTTGTCGTTCTTTAAGCGTGATTGTTATTGGATTTTCCATCCTCTTCTCTCGTCAATCCCGAAAGAGGCACTTGACAGAACGTGGAACCCCCAACGCCTCATTCGTGCCGGCTTCCCAGTCATCCGCATACCCTTCAACGATGTCCTATGGTTAAACACTAGGCACACATCCTTTCCATATCCATCTAATACTCAATCTCCTGCTCCTCCATCCTACAGCGAGCCAAACGAGACCAGATTGACGTTCCCAGTGTTACAAAACCGACCTAACGAAATAAAGTTACACGAGCCATCAGGTAGCATATCCGAACGAGTGGTCACCGACATCATCGGGCAGTATGCTCAAGCCAAGAGAGACCTCATCTCGCTGGAGAGTAAATTGCGCACTGCAAGCTACCTTCCAACGGACAACTCAAGTGAGATTCCAATGTCAGATTGGCAGACAGCTGGAGTGACAACACTCGAGCTAAGAAGATTGCAAGAGGCGTACGACCGGTAGGTCAACAATGTGGTGTACTACAGGAACAAGCCGCTGGGAAATAAAGAAGAGGACGTTCATTCCACTGGACAAGGAGGATATTCGTGGTGTCCCCCTTGATCGAAATCTCGGTGCATGAACAAGTCTAGTTTGGACCGCCGAAACAGAAGCCAATGAGGACTGACTTGGGTTATGTCGGCTGACGGGGATCATCCAGTCTGATTGGTATTGAATTTTGTCTCGGAGGAACAGACTATGACCTGTTGGGAGTGGCGACGAGATCACAAAGCCAAGGTTGAGCCCCTCGCGGCGGCCGGGGTAACGGTTTGTGAGGGTAAAAAAGTTGACTGGACGGTGTCTGAAAAAAGCAAAATTAGACAAGCGACAGCGGCGGAGAGAATAGGAGGTCTGGCCGAATGAGCAGACGGAGCGCACGGCTGGAATGGGCCGACCTTTGACTTGTCCCAGTCTTTATTCGACGCTATTGTCCTCCTCCTGCTACCGCCGCCAGGCACCACACAGACGCCAAATGGGCCCCTAGAGGCGAGCAAATAGCATAAATACCCACGGAGTCTCCATGCCCCCCGAGGCCGCAGAGGCTTGTACCCGCCCTCGATCCCCCCCTTTTACTCTACCCTCGCAAACCAGAGTCTACACCAACGACTCTACGTGTAACCTATCTGTACAAGATCAACATCATGCGCACTTTTACGTTTGCCGTCCTCTCCCTCGCCGCCGTCGCCTCTGCGGCCAACATCGGACGACGCCAAAGCCAACCGCCAGCCTGTGCGACCCGCTGCTTGAACACGGGCACAAATAATGTTCCAACGGGTAGTTGCGACCCAGCAAACTTTGCGTGTCTGTGCTCCTCGGTAGAATATGTTCAGGGCGTTATCAACTGCCTCGCCACGGTATGCATCCTTGTTTTATTCTGTTTTTCCCCTTTTCTCACTGCTTTCTCAGGACTGCGCAGACCACCAGGACCTACTTACGTCCATTCAGTACTCGGCTGGATTCTGCGGAGTCGCTGTACGTCTCTTCTACCACGATTATAGAATATCATGACTGACTACAAAATACAGGGCGTTAACTCGCAACTTCCTGTAACCACTCCGACCGCCCAGCTCACGCCTACGTCGACCGGGAGCCATTCTACATCGTCGAGTGGTACCTCTTCCGCTTCGTCGTCCAGCAGCAGCGGAAGCTCTGGAGGTGCGATGAACAAGGCTACCCTTTCCGGGGCAACTCTTGGTGCCCTTGCCCTCGCCGCTGTCGGTCTCGCCTTTTAGACCTCTACACGACCATGAAAAGACTACAATGACCATTCACTTTTCTCTAAAGGATGTCGCTCTCACTCTCCTTGTCATCACGCCACCAAGGACAACAGGGACAACGCTTTCGATTCGTTGTGTGCCATACTTTAGCCGTGTACTTTCTTCGTTCTGCTATCTGCAACACGCACAAAAAAGAGTGACATATACACAACTTGTGAAGCAAGTCCCGAGAAAATTTTGTCAAGATGGTTCGACCCGCTGTCCTCGGGTGTATAACAGGCTGGTTACCCACGTTCCTTATGTGTCCAGGTGGATGCAAATGATGCACCTTTACCTGGGGACATGTTCACCCAAACCATAAAGGTGAAACGCGCGCCCACTGATTCTGCCGTGCGAACGTGTCGGTACAAGAATCGGACATCCTCAACACAGACGGAGCAACCTCTGGTAACCCAACAAAAGGAGAAGAAATAACCATCTGGTTCGTCTTATCGAGAAGGATGCTGACGTCTAGGAGATTGCCGGCTAACGAGAACCGGTCGACTGGCAGCGGCGCGCCTCGTGTTCGCCCAACTAGGCCACTTGGAGCCAAAAGGTGCCCGAACGATGGATTCGGTCATCAAAAGCACAGGCGTAAAGGGTTCATTTCAAAGATAACTGTATCAGTACAAGAGTGTTGAGATGGATCCTTTGTACGCCTCGAGATAGGTCACCATGCCATCTACCAAACCCGCCTTGCGAGGCTCCCATCCCAAGAGCGCACGAGCCAATGTCGGTCGCAGTCTCGTCCTGCAAAAAAAATCCAATCAGTCAAACGCTAAATTTTA
This sequence comes from Serendipita indica DSM 11827, assembly GCA_910890315.1. NCBI lineage: Eukaryota > Fungi > Basidiomycota > Agaricomycetes > Sebacinales > Serendipitaceae > Serendipita > Serendipita indica. Next base: position 23,342 of record CAJVGD010000049.1, read on the forward strand.
TAATTAACAGGGAAACACTTACGTAACAGCCATAGCCTCTTCGAGCACGTTGGCGGGTGGTCGATAGGTCACCTTGCCGAGTGATACACCCACCACCGTGGCAAATGCATAATCCGGCTTAATTGTTGCACTCGTCGTATCGTGTCTGGAGGAAAGTCCTTTCCGCTCAATTCGCATCGTTAACGAAGCGCCGGAAGCTGGACTTAACACTCTAGGAGTTCAATGACACGCTGGAGCTTGGCTGTGGGGTGTCGACGCATCTTAGTTCAATGTTCTCTGTTCATTGAAGCACTCTAATATATACCCAGAGGTCACATGATCTCAAACTTTAATCTTACCAGGTTACATGACAAAAAGGTGCAAAACTGTTCCAATGAGTGGCGTCGCTATTTCTCTTATATCTCGCTCATTTCTTGACGAGTAGTTACAAAAGCGATATTCATACAAAGATAAGAAGCTAATATATCTATCATAAAGGTTTCATGAGTTTACTATAGGCCCTTATTGAGTAATCGGGCCGACAAGCCACCTGTGACCAACATTGGAACAGTTTTGGAGCCCACTGTAGTGCTCATAACCTATGCTGCTTAGACCAACGACAGACAAACCAGTCTGTGCCATAAGTGCATCGAACGATGCATACATGAACACAATCCACCCTCTTCACATGCATGAAGGACGCACGCCATCTGTCCATGATCTCCGCGTCATATTCTCAGGCGGTCCGCAGGAGCGGCAAGGTTAATCGGATTTTATAGTCCCCACTGGGCACTAGTACCAATTATATCCTAAGCTGATACATTTACACACAACTATGAGCTTGTTCGAACTTTGGTCCACGACGTTCCACACTGGAAATTAGTGAAATCGAGTTTCGTCGCTCTAAGGTGACTTGAAGTGGGTATACTCAGAGCAAGGCGTGGGTGCTTCAGCCCATGACGATTATTAGGTGGTACCCAGAAGAGGTATTGACCAGAAGACTGCACTCATCCATTGGGCAGCAAAGAGCAATCGCCAAATCAATGGAAAGAGACTTGATACTACCTGAGATACGTGTGCTGTTTTGTAGTTACCTAGATCCAGCATATGGTCAGTCGCCATAACAAACTGAGGCTACAAATCAAAGAGAGATTCAGGATCAGCTCACCATTGTCCGAACTCCAAATTTGAATTCTCATATCAATGGAACCAGACACAACTTGTTTGCCATCTGGTGAGAACTCGACAGCGTTGACGGAGGATACATGGCCTCGGAGTGGCTCTCCCACTGGCTGGCCAGTCTCTGCATCCCACTGTCGAATTGTCCTGTCCTCAGAGCCAGAGACGATTCGCGTGCCATCTGGTGAGAATGCGACAGCATTGACCCTCCCTTCATGACCTCGGAGTGGCTCTCCCACTGGCTGGCCAGTCTCCGCATCCCACTGTCGAATTGACTTGTCATCAGAGCCAGAGACAATTCGCGTGCCATCTGGTGAGAATGCGACAGCATTGATCCCCCATTCATGACCTTGGAGTGGCTCTCCCACTAGCTGGCCAGTCTCTGCATCCCACTGTCGAATTGTACTGTCCAAAGATCCAGAGACGATTCGCGTGCCATCCGGTGAGAATGCGACAGCGTTGACCGAGAAATGATGACCTCGGAGTGGCTCTCCAACTCGCTGGCCAGTCTCTGCATCCCACAGTTGAACTGTCATGTGCTCAGAGCCAGAGACGATTCGCGTGCCATCTGGTGAGAATGCGAGAGCGTTGAGCTTCCCTTCATGACCTCGGAGTAGCTCTCCCACTGGCTGGCCACTCTCTGCATCCCACTTTTGAACTGTCATGTCGTCATAGCCAGAGACAATTCGCATGCCATCTGGTGAGAATGCGACAGCATGGACCCTCCATTCATGACCTTTGAGTGGCTCTCCCACTGGCTGGCCAGTCTCTGCATCCCACTGTCGAATTGTCCTGTCGTAAGAACCAGAGATGATTCGCGTGCCATCTGGTGAGAATGCGAGAGCTTTGACCGATTCTTCATGACCTCGGAGTGGCTCTCCCACTGGCTGGCCAGTCTCCGCATCCCACTGTCGAATTGTCATGTCGTCAGAACCAGAGACAATTCGCCTGCCATCTGGCGAGAATGCAACAGCGTTGACCGAGAATTGATGACCTCGGGGTGACTCTCCCATTGGTTGGCCATTCTCTGCATCCCATTGTCGAATTGTCCTGTCGTCAGAGCCAGAGACGATTCGCATGCGATCTGGTGAGAATGCGAGAGCTTTGACCGAATCTTCATGACCCCAGAGTGGCTGTCCCACTGGCTGGCCAGTCCCTGCATCCCACTGTCGAATTGAGTTGTCTTTAGAGCCAGAGACAATTCGTGTGCCATCTGCTGAGAATGCGACAGCGTAGACCGAGAAGTGATGACCTTGGAGTGGCTCGCCCACTGGCTGGCCAGTCTCTGCATCCCACTGTCGAATTGAGCTGTCGTAATAGCCAGAGACAATTCGCGTGCCATCTGATGAGAATGCGACAGCATTGACCCCCCATTCATGACCTCGGAGTGGCTCTCCCACTGGCTGGCCACTCTCTGCATCCCATTGTCGAATTGTCCTGTCGTCAGAGACAGAGAGAATTCGCGTGCCATCTGGTGAGAATGCGACAGCATGGACCCTCCATTCATGACCTCCGAGTGGCTCTCCCACTGGCTGGCCAGTCTCTGCATCCCACTGTCGAACTGTCCTGTCTTCAGAGCCAGAGGCAATTCGCGTGCCATCTGGTGAGAATGCGAGAGCTTTGACCGATTCTTCATGACCTCGGAGTGGCTCTCCCACTGGCTGGCCAGTCTCCGCATCCCACTGTCGAATTGTCGTGTCGTCAGAACCAGAGACGATTCGCGTGCCATCTGGTGAGAATGAAACCGTTCTGACAACATCCTGGTGACCTAGCAGCGCTCTGGGAAGCCCAGGAAACGTTTCTTCGGCTCCTCTGGTCACCAACACTGAGTTCATATGCTCCTTTAAACCCTCTGTGCGTAGTATTGACTTTAGCGGACTGAATGGGAGCGCTGTGATGTAGATATGCGGCGCGCTGTCTTGGATCGGTACAGCAAATGCCATCAAGAACCGTCTGATGTCATTCATCCGACCTCTAACCTCCTCCTCGAGCTATCTATTATTTTAGCAATCGGAAGGTCTCAGATAAACCACTGACACTCTTATGTTGCCATGCAGCTTGCAGTCCGGACACTCCCCGCATCACTCCTCCAGTCACGCTCAGGATCTCCATCCAATAGAGTGTGAATGGACTTTTGACTATATGCGCCAGCTCACTCCTTAGCTTGCGTCCCCAGTCACTGTCCATTGCGGCTATATGGAATGGCCAGTGCAAACTAGCATAGCGAAGTCTCCGCGGAATGAATTTGGCTACTCGCTCCTGGAGGTCTGGAATCTGCCTGTTCAGGTAGAAGGATGACTCGATACGGCATATGTTGAACCTGAGGCCCTCCGTGCGCGATTTGAGACGGTGTAGACACCAGGATGCGGCTTGACCATTTGCACGGGCAGTATCAATGGCTATTCTGTTGTCGCTTTCTTTATTCCCGGTGATGCGACCTCGCCGAAGGTATTCGACAAAGGTGGGATGGCGAAACTGGATCGTGTGGGTGATTGGATCCTCCTTCAGTACGCTTCCTAGAATCCGTATCAACGCTTTGGCACTCCCTTGTCCTTGAGTATGCTCAATGAGATCGTCCAAGTCGTCGCTGGTGAGTGGCTCGAGCGCGCAAAATAGCATACCGAGCATTTCGACAATGATCGGCTTGAACTTTTCGTCAATGCGCTCCAATACCAAGTCATATACGCCATCAATCGCTCCAGGTTGATCGATTGACATTATGCGATCGTATACAACCTTGGGTTTGACTGGAGAAGATTCATCATCCAGCATTCGGCATGCAGTGCTCGCCCAAATGAACAGCCCATTGGCCTTGTTGACCAGTCGCTGCCTCTCATCATGGGATAGCAGACCGTCGAGCGACCGATGGATATAAGTCGCGATGTCATCGATATTATCGTGATGGATTGTATCGTGGAGGCGGTCTGTCAACTTGAATTTGATTGAAAGAGGTTGTAACGCCCTTTCGATGACAGGGTCTGGCCGACTGGTGATGAATATTCGTAAATTCTTGCTCTCCCGAACGGCGGCAGCGAGGGTCTTTACAAGTTCTTGTCGCTGTTGTCGAGACTTGCACTCGTCCATGGCGTCTACGACCAGAATCACTCGCTTTTGTTGATACTGGAGTGGGCTACTGATGAGCGTCCGGAACTGTTCATCGAACGAGCTTCGCTGGATGGAAGGGTTTTGCTTCCAGGCCTTGGCGATATATGAACCCAGCTCGGGAATGTGTTGAGCCAAGTCTCTAGCAATGGTGGAACAGAGCTTGTCGGTAGTGGATGATTCGCTGTTCGACATGGAGAAGAAGAAGGTGCCACCCAGGGTCCCTTCCGCTTTCCAATGTTCTATAGCGGACATTGCGACTGTTGATTTACCCGAGCCAGCTATGTCACAGAGCCAGAAAATGGGCGTTTCTGATGTCTCCTCTCCGGCCCAACGCCAGATTTCCTGTAGGACGGCCTGGCGGGTTCCCTTGAGACAAGCATTGTGAACCGAAGAAGCAGCAGAAGCAACCATTGGCATCTGGAGTATGGTATTATAGTCGGCTTCCGATGGGCGTTAGTGAGTTCTTCAGACACAAATGATCCAGCATACCTTCTGTCAGCATGGTTTCCATGTCGCGCTTGATAGTTTTGGTGTCGCGCTGATAGTTTCGGTGTCGTGTTGAATGAACGCGGTTTGCAGTAGACATTCAATGCATCCTTCATAAATTAAGTTGATGAATATCGATGATGGCGTTCATACCATAAATTGCCTGTGCTGAGCCTCGATATCTCGATTGAATTTTTGGATATCCCCGGCGTCAATCTTGATGGTACTGATTTCTGCGAAACGTCCGAGTGATTTGCTCCTTTGTTGTTCCGTGCGGTCAACGATCCTCTTATGGAGGTCCTCGAGATGTCTACAACGATCAGTATGATGGACTCGAGTGAATTTCGATTACGTACTTGACATAACGGGTGAGTGGTCGACTAAATGCCTCGTCGAGCGGCCCACTGGTGTTCTCGCCTTTGAGCAGGGTGATTTGTTCCTCGATAGCCGAAAGATAGTCTTGGAGACGCTGTATAATCTCCGACCAATCTTCGCGGTTGTTCTTTACGCCCTGATTCCGTCCTCATCAGACCAGATGGGTGTGCCAGTCTCGATAACTCACTTGAATGATGCCGATGACCGTCTGGGTTGCTTTACAAGCCGCTTTGAGGGGACCGAGTACGTCTGATGCTTCTGCTATATTCGCCGTAAACTCGAGGAATATGTTTGCTGTATCCATCAGTTTGTCTCCCTTGAGGGAAGGGTCCTCCTGAAGAGAGGAAGCTGAATATCTGGGTAGATCTTCTTTATTTGCCTGAGATTTCTTGGATTTCCCCACGAGTTTAGAGAAAGCGCGCATGGTAGAGGTCGAATCCAAATGAGGCTGGCAGATTGCCGATTGTCGGCGATTGCCCTTTGGACAGTAGCGCTTATAATCCGGCGACTGTGGATGCAGAGTCTGAGCGAGTTCTAGTTGTTTATGAGAAATGGCTGTTCGAGGGCGACGTCGGCCACACTTGCCGTCTCTGGTTGCCTGCCGCCCTTCCAAATACGGACTTTGTCCCCGACCGCGTCCGTCTATTCTAGACGCCACGAAGAATACACGCGTCTCATCTCATTCTAGACGATATTTCGTTGTCAGAAGCCATCTTTTTCATGCCTGTTGTGACTCCCAAAGTCATAGCCGCTGATGGAAAACCTGTTCGACTATCAGCAGGATCACTACCCGCCGCGTTAGGACGAATCTAGTTCACCGTAGAATACGAATAACCGGAATAGTTCGGGTTGCTCCTCCGGTCCCGCCAAGACCACCGACAAACCCCGCTCTCAACAATCAGGCAGCGTATTCACAGGGCAGATACATGCTGGGTGGAGCCGTAGATGCTGGATATGGATACAGTTTGGGTATGTTCATCCTTCCTTTGTTGGGTTCGCCCAGCTGGTATCTACGAACTTGGAGTGGTCTAGTTTGTTGAATCAAGATGAGCTGACGCGTATTATTGGACTAAGCTACGATGGTCTATACGGAGGATACTATGACCAACCGACATACGAGAATCCCAACAGCTTGTTCACATCCACTGGCCCAGTTCTCTCGAAGCAGCCGTCCAAGCCTATTTCTTACACCAGGAAGTCACACCCGAGTCCGTACACCGACACTCCCACCTTTTTCTCGTCGAAACCTCGCCATCGAGGTGGTGGCGGGCGGTACAATAGTGCGCCTCGCCGTTTAGCGGCGCCAGCGAGTTGGGCGTGCTAGGGAATATCGATGGGCGACCATATTCGACCGTCAATCCGGATTTCCTGCATCTCTCCCTGGACAATCAACGGCCAACAACCCCAGCGCCTGCGGTGCCTCCCCGGTTGGGACGCAAAAGGTCCAGTTGAGCGATACGCCCGTGATTGGAGGTGGTGCTGGCGGATTTACGACTTGTACTACGAGTAGACATAGTCGGTATGGTGAGGAAGACGGCTTCGTTTAAGGTGTAGATACCAAAGTCCGCTTGGTCCGCCTCGAGTAGGCAGCGCTGCGGAACGTCACAAGCAGGATCGATTCGGCGTCGGTGATTCAGCCCAGATATTCTCGAAGACGATGATAGCATATTTGGTGCGCAATATTTTGTTCCTTGTACAGAAATAGGGGGATTGATGCGTGGATATATCGAGGTACAGCCGCATCCCACAAAGGCGTGCCCTGTCAGTACAAGAACAAGAAGCGATATGAGCGCTTCACGAGACTTGGTCATCGACCACAGAGGGCCTAGCAAGCTCTTGGACATGTCACCTCAAAAGACGGAGAGAGAGAGTTCAGGTGTGCGGTGCATTTGAACATTGCCTTATTCTTTTCAGTGCTGATTATGTTTCAGGTAGACCGCTGCGACGTGCGATCCCGATGACCTCAACGTAGAGGGAAGCACGGTTCGTCCAGCTATGTACGAGCAAGCGCGCAAGACGGAGCCCTTCAATGTATTGATCATGTACAACAAAAACGAGTAGTTGTTCTGTATGTCCGTATCTTCTCATTGCCATCCGGTCGCAAGATGCTAGGTTGCTGTTAGATCCATACCCGGTGATGAATCATCATTTTCCGCGTGACGAACGTGTTCTCGAGCTGCTTAGCCGTGTTGCTACATGAATGACTACGCCAGTCGCGGCTACACCCAGACAGTCGATGGCTGGAGTCAGGGACGAGAATGCAGGCAATCTGACCAAATCAATGACTGATATTGGTGAGCCCCCCTTTCATGCTCGTATTTCTCAGACGGCTTATTAATACTTGCTCAGTCTTGTGACTCGACATGGACTTTTCATACCTAGTTGCGAACACCTCCCATGGACGAGTGTTTCTCTCAAAGCCGTGTCACCGACCGTTCTTGTCTAATAAGCTTATCGTTGTATACCACTGCTAGTGTTTTGCACCGTATGCCGAATGTAATCTGTCTTCTTGATGACATGTACCTCTCTTTGTAACAACAATCCAGTCGTAGGAAACGGAAAATCTGTTTTCGATCGAAGGGGAAGTTCGCATCAGTGGCGCAGTCGGTTGCCTGTCTAAGCCGGCGAATGTACAGAAGCCGAATATTGGACCCATTGTGTCTATTCAATCGTCGACTTATCAAGAGGAGCAAATATAGAGGTGTGATCTATTACCCCCCATTGCCCGACGCCGTCGTAGGACATCGAGCATTAGACGGAGAAAGTACTTCTGAGTTTTGAATGCTAATCGTTTTGTTGTCGGCTCTATCTTTGAATATACTTCTCTCATGGACGTCTTCCTTTCGGGGTTTCAAATAAATGCCCGCCGCAGCCCGCAGTAGTTTATAAAAGATAAGGGAGAGTCCCAAATCAACGTAAATATCATGGTTCGCCTCACCCTTGAAGCGTTTGCAGCGTCGCTGTGCTTGGCCATTGTCGGCTTTGCGCAACAAGTCCCGGTTGTTCAAACCACGGCGGGAAAGATCATAGGGAAAGCTCTCTCGGACACGACTTATGCGTATCTCAACGTCCCGTACGCTCAACCGCCCGTTGGACCGCTCCGATTCCTTGCCCCTCGCCCAATTCTCACCCCTGAAACCGAACGCAATGGGTCGACATTTGGCAATTCTTGCATCCAATCCAGTCTCAACGCCAATCTATACCGTCGAGAGTGAGGATTGTCTCTATCTCAACGTATGGACGTCTCCTGTGGCGAACAAGCTCCGGCCTGTATTTATGTGGCTTTACGGTGGTGCATGGACTTCTGGCACTGCCAGTGGCTACTGTATGTAAAAGAAATTGCTACTTTTTAGATGGCTGAATACCAACCATTCTCAGTCAATGATCTCACAAAATGGGCAAAGGTGCGACCGGATATTGTCTTTGTGTCGATAAACTATCGGCTCAATTTTTACGGTTATGCCGACTCACCCGCTCTCTCTTACAACGACACCAATGCTGGTCTACGCGATCAACGAGCAGCCGTCGAGTGGGTGGTCGCAAACATAGCAGCATTTGGTGGCGATCCTGTTCATATTGTTCTCGGTGGTCAGTCAGCGGGCTCTGCTAGTGTAGCCGAGTATCTGTATGCATACCCGGATCAACCGCTTCTCCGCGGTGCGATTACAATGAGTCTTGGATGAGCGCAAATACGGGGATTAAGTCATACCAAAATAATTGACCTACGCGACAAGGACAAGACGCCGAAGCAGCCCCGTAGCGCTGGCCAGGGGCATGGTGGGTCGGAAAGCGGCTGGATTCGGCTTTATCAGAAAGTTTAGATGAGCCCAGGCGGTATTCAAAGGTTGTGAACCCACTTCAGCAAAGCGGGCCGGTGTCAATGATCTCCAGAAAAGGCCTTGCTCCGGAGTACGATGCTGCGTGGTTGGGTCTTTCTACGTTGGGGCCAGTTGGGAACCGTCCGAGTCTGTCGTTTACTTTTGGTGGTTTGAAGTTGACGGCTATAGAAAGCGATTGCGAAGCAGACTGCGCAGTATGTTGGGATTGACACTGTAACGCCCTTGCGCCTGACGGCACGAGCCCAGTGGGAACTCTCGGGATTAGTTAGCTAGTCTCTGACACTCTAACTAGTCTCTTACACTCTCGAAGCGGCGCAGCAGCTCCTCTCGTGTCTCATCCCCAGCTCCTACTCTTCGTTCCCATCCTTCCGCGTTTCTTCTGGCGCTCTCGCGCGTATATAACCCCCATAATCTATCCATCCTGTACATAACGAAGTAACAGATTCCGAATTCCAGCTGTTTCCTCGCCGTTCTAAGTTCAACCCCCGTTAGCGTCTCGTGTCCCTGCTCGCCTCCATTTCCTTCTTCCAGTCTTCCTACGCCTCAAGAAGCTTTCTCGGTTTTCAGTATGGGAGGGCAAGTTGCAGTAGTATTATACCAGGGAATCCATTAGAGCATCAGAATATCGCATTTTCATCCCGACTTGATCCCACTACATGGCGTCAGATCTCACATGGAGCCGCTTTCACCTCTCGGTCATCGACACGGTCGCCACAATGGTCACTAAATAATGAGCAACAGGAACGAAGAGGTATTGGGTGGTGACTCACGTCGTGGAGTTACGCATTTTTCATGATATTGTTGATACTAGGACGCGTGAGGTGAGAGGCAAGACCAGTATATATGGTGTAACAAACCTAGGACGCGTGAGGTGAGAGGCAAGACCAGTAAGGTCTGGCTGTGTCATCCCGCGTCCTTAAATACATTGAGTTACGACGTGAGCTATTACTATTGGCTAAGTCTATTAGTGAGCGCAAGAGTCAAAGGGTGAACCTTCAACAGATATGGGTATGTCCGTAACCTCCTCTTGTTACCATTGGGCCCTGGGTATACCACACGGATAGTCATGGGGGTATTTTGACAGAACGTATTCAGATTCTTATGGCAAACAGCACATGGCTCGCTTGTCACGAGGATTGTTGCATCTGGAGAATCCGGCGCCCCACCCTGCGTGGAGTGAGACCTAGATGAAGGCTGTTGCTCAGCCAAAAACGCAAGGGCCTGCATTTCCGCATGGGATGCCTGGAAGGCACCTCGCATACCTTGGTCACGACGCGGGCACTCTGGCCACTCGCTATGACGCGTGAGTGACTTTTGTGTGTAGGTCCACTTATTTTGTATAGGCAGGCCTTCCAAAAAAGGTATGGGTATGATTGTACCGATGCTCCATCCGCTTTCAAAAGAAACAGGTGAAAAATTGCGCCCTAGGAGAACTACTAGGGTCTTTGAACAGAACTGATTTTGCCAAGTTCTAATTAGTATGATATCCCGGCTACCATTTGATTTCACGGGTGACTCCGATGTGAGATGGATCTGTGCTTGCTCTTTTACCAGGAACAGACGATGGTCTGGCGATAAGAGTCCAAATAGTGAGGGTTTGATATATTGCGGTTTGAAGATATCACGAGTGTATAAGATACCCTCGAGTAGTTGGGTGAGTGTGTTGTCAGTATGATCCAGGTGCGCCAGGATTATCTCAATTCGCGACCGAATGGCTTTCCGAAGCTGAGTGACCTTTTTTGTCGCAATACCTTGAATGCAAATAGATGACGGTGCTCGCCGGGTGGCAAGGCGGGTCGTATGCAGCCCTGGCTCCGCAATCTTTGCTTTCTCCAGCAAGTCGGCTAGATCATCAACGCTGCTGTTACCGTCAAAATCACTAGCGGGTATACTTGCGACTTCCTTTGGAGCTTCCGTGCCCAAGGTGCGGTGGAACAGTGTGTGAATCCCCCCTGGAGTTTGCATGGTGGTAATGAAAGATACTTGAAGGTTATTTACCCATCGCCTGATATGAATATAGAAGTCAAATTTACCCAACGAAGTGCAATATGCACAAAGTGGGAGTCTAAGAGCAGAGATAGTACCTATGATCTTTTAGTTTGTCAACTACCAACAGAAGGTGTGCATACTGGGACTGGACGAGGCTGATTTGGGCCTGGGCATGTCACGCAATTCGGCAAGCAGATCTTTCTCCTCCCCTATAGCAATGCCTAAATATTTGATGTCGGTTTGTGTATCACTGTCAACGCTCTCCGACTGCTGCCGGATCTCCAGCAGCGCCAGGGTTCTTGCGTCTACACTACTTTTTGAAGTAATAAAATGTTCGGTATTCCGCCAGGTTATTTTTTGATATGAAATGTCATATTGGATCTGATAACGTAGACCTTGTATTCCACAGTAGGCCTTCACAACTTTGCCTGACATGGGCCGAGAATCAGGCCCATTCCACGCCATTTTATGCCAATGTGTCTCATCACAGTATGGGCACTTGACAAATGTCTTGCTCCGATTCCACGCAAATGCGCTAGCAATAGGGAAAGCAATAGGGAAATCAGTCATGGTCAGCAGCAAGGTGGGGAATGGCAGGTGGTTTGGGTTTGGCCCTGTAACACTCCACTAATGGTGCATAGGAGTGTATTGTGCGGGTTCAAGCCCTCCATTGTTTCCCCTGATTTGTCTACTCCGTGTACAGCCTCTTCCAAGCCCCAAGACAGTCTCCTCAATTGCGTGACCCGTCTCCAGAGTGTTGGCTCTGTAACACTCCACTAATGGTGCATAGGAGTGTATTGTGCGGGTTCAAGCCCTCCATTGTTTCCCCTGATTTGTCTACTCCGTGTACAGCCTCTTCCAAGCCCCAAGACAGTCTCCTCAATTGCGTGACCCGTCTCCAGAGTGTTGGCTCTGTCAAATGATCACTTTAAAACTTTGCGAACCTATTTAGTGACTACAACCGTCTTCCATCCTAACTAGGCTGCGACCCCCTATCCTTGGAGACTAACCTGATGACAGGGTACGCCTATCCGCCGTGTTTAGTAAGCAGTTCATATATCCAGATCACCGTACTGCACCAAATCGGGTATGCGAGCCAACCTGACGCGCCACAACCAACCCAATGGCCTACTGAACCGGGTTTACGGAAGCCTATGGCACGTCGCCCAGATCAATGTAGAAATAGAAAGAAAATACACAAACAAGATGTCCGCAATTCGTCGCATATCATTTTCGGCTCGTTTGGCATGGCGCACTGGATCAGGAACAAGCTACGGCCACATTTGAGGGACATTAGAGCCATAAGCGGCACGTATATAGACCAGCTGATGGCGTGTGAATACTGGGAGGCGAAGGCGAAAACTTTGGGAGGTGCCGAAGCTACACCCAGGGCCACAGCGGACCCGTCGGAGGTTATCGTGGGTAGGTCAATCCGCAAAATAGACCCCCGAACCCTCTGCGCATCTCAATCGTATCTAATTCTTCTCAAGGCATTCAAAGGGGGCAGATAACATCAGAAATGATATTTAAGATCGCGCGGTGAGGACCTGCGAGGTTCGCGTAGAGAGCTTACCAATGAGTCGTCACGAGGCTAAGTAAGTAAGACTAAGCCGAGGCGAACGAGTTCACCAGTCTAACACCGTGTATTGACGAGGTGGGTCGACTAGGAGGGTACAGGAAGCTCTAACTAGATGAGACGTGTACATATCATCTTATATAGCGTTCGAGTGGCCGTGGGTAAAGGTTGGAACAAAGATAAAGCGATGGGAAAGCGACGGAGGTCAAGCATGTGCTACTACCTTAGTAACAAGGGTCGATACAATAGAGGCAGTAATGAAGGAAGTAATGAAGGGGTAATAAGTCGTATGAGAGGTGTTTCGGGTGCGGAGATGAGAGTGTCGAGGTGAGAACTTCGAAACCTTACAGGACCATCTCGCTTAATTCGAGGCACCTTGTCTGTTTCTTGTAGATACCCGAGTGAGCAGGCGAGATATATCTAGTGGTAAAGATCGAAGACAGCTCAGGGTAACCGTTATCACACGGGGCTGCCCAACTTTGCACTCGCATCATCCTTCAGCTGGTGAATTTCGAGGATTCAAGACCGTATATTGGCGCATTTCTGCCGCGAGAGCGCTCATCTCATTGAAACCAGCATCGCCTACTGTGGATGGCCAAACATAACCAGTGGGCATTGTCAGGTTTGAACGTTAACAGTCTCAAGAGAATTACATACTAAACAGTGGATCTAGTGGGGTCATCTGTCGAAGGTTCACCCTTTGACTCTTAGCGCTCACTAAATAGACTTAGTCAATAGTAATAGCTCACATCGTAACTCAATGTATTTAGGGACGCGGGATGACACAGCCAGACCTTACTGGTCTTGCCTCTCACCTCACGCGTCCTAGGTTTGTTACACCATATATACTGGTCTTGCCTCTCACCTCACGCGTCCTAGTATCAACATCATCTAGTTCACCTTTGGAATGACCGCTGTCGGTAGTGCTGAACAATAACAGATTGACTATGACCTCGCATGGTAAAGTGAAGAACGCGTCGCACTTTCAGAAATTTAGCGACTACCAATTGAGAGGAGAATATACCGACAATCGAATAGACCGAGATCAGTGTCGAGCATCGTCTCAGGGGTAGCGCCGACTTGGTTTGTGCAGAATTTCTCTGAGACTCCTGGTCAATCTGCGTTGATAATCAGCGAAGATGAAGAAATTTGGCGTTAGACTTACTTTGTTACTTACAAAGGTCAATACGGAGAACTGCTCGAAAGATTGCGTAGGCAAAACATGTTTGCTTCATTTTGCTCAGTAGGAAGAAGGGACTCTTCTTCGCTCTCAGGGAACGATAGAACACGCCTTGACGCTCTCAAGCTGCCCAATGAATGGTCCATGTCCTTCACAGGCCGGGCGCGGATTCCTGCGACGATGAGACGTATCTTAGCAGTTAAGAAGCAAGAATTTACGTCTATATCGGTGTTTACCTGGTCGCCTGGGTTGATGCGAGTCGTCAAATGAGCTGTGGGTGGACCTTGATCCGCAGAAATGTGAACTGGTTGTTGCTCTGATTGATAGCGCTATTGACTGGTATTCACTGAATGGTTCAATTGGCGAGGCTTATCGAGTTGAGATTGAATCCTGTCCACCGTGTCCACTGGCCAGTCAACGTCAAGCTCGCTGATGGACATGTCGAAAATGAGTCGAGATCTGTTCAAGAAACATGGCGGATAATCTATTTGCTTGCTCACTTGCTATTAAGTCTGTGGTCGCTGACTACGAACCCTCTTTTCTGGCAGAGTCCCAGGTTCACAAAACGATTCATCGTCGAAGGTCTTTATAGCACTCGTTGGAGACCGGCTTTTGCATCTCTGGCGCGCTTAGAGCGACGCTGCGATTCGCCATCTGGGCGTGGCACACACCAATCGCCGTCGTCATCCCAGAATTTTATTTCGACTCGTGTCTAGCAGGCGACTATTATCAAGCAACCGAGTTCTGTGTGCTCGGCGTCATTTCTGCCTCGACCTCACCGACATTTGGTTGCCCGAGCTCACGCTCGAGGGCGTCCTAATCTCTTCAAGACCATCTTTTCAGTCCGAGTGCGCTACCTATAGAGCAGACAATCTAAGGTAGAATCAGAGGCCTCGTCGTGTAAAGTGATGATGCACGAGATCATTTGGACGTCTACACCGTTGCTCACGTCCAGAAACTTGTAGCACTGGCCCAAGAGGTTGTACTCTTTTCTATTCGCAAGCCCCCAACTGATTCGCGAGTCTAGGTCGACGTCTTGAAGTGGGTCTTTACACAGACTTTGCAAAGGTATCGAAGACTATACAGTATGACTCAGCTGCGTGCGTGTTATCATCCTTTACATAGTACAGTGTTCATTCCCTAGCGAACCATGACAAATACAGCGTAGTCGCCTGTTGAACTCAGTCCGATTTGATTAAGTGAGAGCACTTTGCGCCCAATAGCTCGTATGAAACCATGGACCAGGCTCCATGAGAGCATCTTAGTTGCGAATGATTTCCAGTCCTGGAGTTTCATCTCCGATTGAGCCCGCTCATCCTCCGCGCGACCAGAGACAGACCGATTCTTCTTAGGTGAGTGTTCACTGGTCAGGGTTGCAGATATCTGAACGGCTATATATAGATTCGACTGTTCTTCGTATCTCCGGGAGTCTCGTGCACATTTTGACTGACTCCCGAGCATTATTACGTGACAGGTAACCAGCAGAGGGAAATAGACACGTGTCCCTAGATTCGGCCTTATTCTAATTGACCACTGGGATCAACCAGCAACACTGCTTATCCTACATAGCCATCGTACTCGAGTAACAACTGAGTAGAGATTACCAGACAAATCCAATCAGTCAAAACCTAAATTTTATAATTAACAGGGAAACACTTACGTAACAGCCATAGCCTCTTCGAGCACGTTGGCGGGTGGTCGATAGGTCACCTTGTCGAGTGATACACCCACCACCGTGGCAAATGCATACAAGATACCGTCCACAGACTCGGTTCGTTCATTAGTGCAGTCGAGGATAAGACCACTGATCAGATGATTCTGTAATTATAGCAGTCAAGCCCCTCTCCTCGAAAGGAAGAACCGGACCAGACTCACCTTTTTGACTGCTCGAAGAAAACAATCCGCCAGATCATCAACGTGGACGAGGGCATAGGACCCTCCCGGCGTTCCAAACCATTCCAACTTTTCCACCGACGGAGTAGCTTGGGCGAATAAAGACGAGAACAGGCTCCCCTGTCGACCATAGACCAAACTTGGCCTGATGACAATCCCCCTGACAATCTCACTCTTTACCACCTGGTCTTCCACAGCTGGACGCCAGGCCACAAGTAAAGGCGGGGTCGGAAGGGACGTGTCGGAGCGTAGCTGGCTACGCTCCTCACCGTGCACCCACGTTCCAGAGGTGTAGATGTACGCCAGTTTGGAATATGTCCCCCGATTGCCAGGACGGATCCGAGCAGCAGAAGAGGTGACGACCTGGAAGAGACGACGAGCATTCGTGGCAATGTCGCCTGCTGCACAGTCGACTACAACGTCTGCGTCGACAAGGTGCTTTTCCCATGTTGCAGGATCAAAAATATCACCAATGAGTGGGATGACTGCAAATATCGTCAGCGATATGAAGACGAGGAGAGAACAAGGTACATACTTTCGTTTGCACGCATGAGCTGCGCATTCTTCTCACTACGCGATACGCCGTAGACTTGATGTCCGTTGCGTACAAGTGCATGTGCTACAAGGAATTTAGGTCACATCCCTCTGATAGTCAAGTCACGTACCGACAGGTAGCCCAATGAAGCCAGTACTTCCGAATACGATCACTTTCATTTCGACTTGTCTTCAAATCTGTTGTCCTTTCGAGATGAGAGGTGCCCCAATGGTACTTATACTCATGAAAGCGACTATATGAGCGCGGGTGAGCTCATCTTCCGATGTTTATCTGTCATCTTCGGCTTGCGCGCTCCGCACACGGCAGCCCTTTGCACCACGGTTTACCTATCGGACGTCCGATGACCCAAGGTCAAATGTTTACTCTGAGCGCTCAAACCTCTTGACTAGAATAGATATGCAATAGGCCTATAATCAACTAGGTACATTCTCGACCGCAGAATTTGCGTATCACATGGACTGGCTGATAAACCGTTACTTTGATTTAGACGCGTTGATTGCCTTCCACGCTTCAAAATAGGCCGCCATTCCGTCTGTCAACGAGGCCTTGCGAGGTTCCCAGCCAAGTAGACTGCGTGCGAGCGTTGGACGAAGTTTGGTCCTGTCATGAATTGTCACTGAGGGATCGCTTTCAAGAATAGTGGTACATACGTGACGGACATTGCCCCTTCGAGTGGATTCGCAGGCGCTCGATAGCTGACATCGCTATGCGAAAGCCCCATCAAATGTGCAAACGAGTACAAGAATCCGTCGACGGATTCCATGCGCTCATTGGTCACATCGATGACTAGACCAGAGACCAAATGGTTCTATACAACCGTCAGCAGACCAGAAAAGACGTGATATCCGGTGCTTACCTTTTCGACAGCGAGGAGGTAGCATTCCGCCAGGTCGTCGACATGGACAGTCGCATACGTGCCACCGGGAACGCCAAACCATTCGACTTTGCCGCTCCCAGCTTGGGAGAAGAGCATTGGCCACAGCCCGCCCGCACGTCCGTAGACTGTGCTCGACCGGATGACAATTCCGCGCACGACGCTGCTGTTAACGACGGCTTGTTCAAGTTTTGGACGCCATGCGACAATCTAGTTGATGTCTGTATCAGTATATATATCGTGGACGGTGAGAGCCGCTTACCATTGGAGGATTCAAAGGTGCATTGTCACTTCGCAGGACAGAGCGATTATCACCATGGACCCAAGTACCAGAAGTGTAAAAGTAGGCAATCTTGGGGACGCCCGTGCTCGGAGCCGCACGAATAGATGGGTCGACGACGAGCGATTCAATGAGCGCAAAGCGCCGTGGTCCATCGTGTAGCATGTCGCCAGATGCAACATCAATGACTACGTCGGCGTCGGCAAGATGTGCGGAAAACGTTTCTGCAGCAAATGGATCCCCAACGGCTGGGATCACTAGAAGCCCGTTAGTACAAGGGATGTAGAGACGGAACGGAGAAGTGGCGCACCTTCTTCTGCAAGTAGCTTTCTCGCTTGTTCTGCGTTGCGGGTCACGCCCACGACGATATGACCGTTGCGAATAAGCGCATGGGAAATGGCACTACCGAGTGTTGAACAGAGTATACTTAGGCAAGTGAGCGTTGTAGTCAAACCAGTGGATATATAGTGAGCTACCTTAGGCAAGTGAGCGTTGTAGTCAAACCAGTAAGGTTTGACTACGGCTGCTCACTCGCCACTATGTACATAGACGAGACAACAAGGCAATAAACTAACACGACCCCCTGACTTGGTGACTCGTCGATGTGCGACCCCCTGACGTGAGGGAATTATCATGAGAGACCAAGTTTACCTCGAAGGTATTCAAACTTGATGCGACCAAGGGGTTTGGTGAAGATGTCAGCGACATTTTCAGAGGTCGGAACATGCTGTACACGGAGTTCCTTGTTCTCAACGTGCTCGCGAATCCAGTTGTATGCACGGTGAACATGCTTCATGGTTGTCTGGTGTTCGGGATTTTTGACCACTTGGATGGCTGATGCACTGTCGAGGTAGAGAGGGGATGGTATAGAGATGTCATAGCCGATCTCTTCAAGAAACTGGCGCATCCACATTATCTCGCATCCCGCAGCAGATGCTGTTGTGTATTCAGACTCTGTGGATGAGAGTGAGACATGTTTTTGTAGTCGACTACCCCACATGACAGCTCCTGAGCCAACTGAGAGGACATATCCACCAGTGGATCGTGAGTTATCTGGGTTCCCACTCAGGTCGGCATCGCTGTGGGCAGTGAAGAGGTCGGTGGAAGAGGTGGGAGAATAGATGAGTTTGAGATCTTGCGAGCCTTTGAGGTATCTGAGGACATGCTTGGCAGCATTCCAATGCTGTTCTCCTGGGTTGGAATTGTATCGACACAGAACACCAACAGCATATGAGATGTCGGGGCGAGTTGCAATTGAGAGGTATAAGAGACGGCCTACGGCCTCTCTGTATGGGATGCTTTTCATTCGCTCCTTTTGTTCAGCTGTTTTTGGACTCATTTCTGCTGAGAGTCGAAGCCCATCAGGCATTGGCGTTGGAGATGGGGTACAGTCGGTCATATTGTAGTCTTCAAGTAGCTTTTGTATGTATGCTGGCTGTGAGAGAGCAATTGTGCGACTTGTGCGATCACGCTCAAGTCGAATTCCAAATATCTGGGTTGTCTGGCCTTGGTCATGGATTTTGAAGCGTTGCTTGAGTTCCTCCTTGACTTTGTGGATTGCGGAGTGAGACTTGGAAGCAAGGATGAGGTCGTCGACATGGACAGGTATGATAATCCGCACACCGTCGCGTTGGTAGACGAAGACACTGTGGTCGCATTCGAGTCGTTTGAAGCCTATCTCAGAGAGTACTCTGTGCAGCTTCACTGACCAAAGTCGCGGCCCCTGTTTGATACCATATAGACCTTTTAGCAGTCGGAGTACCCATTGATGTGACCCGTCGGAGTCTCCATGTATTGTTAATCCCTCTGGCGGCTGCATGTACACTTCTGCATCTATTTCGCCATTGAGGAAGGCTGTAGAGATGTCGACACTCTCCAGTTCCATGTCCTCAACTGCTGCTAGCGCAATGACTGTCCGCAGTGCTCCAAAGCGTGCTGTAGGCGCAAAGGTTTCGGTGTAATCTACACCTTCGCGCTGAGCATAGCCCTTTGCAACAATACGACCTTTGTACTTGTCAATTGACCCATCAGGGTTACGTTTGATCTTGAAGACCCAACGACATCCTATCGCCTTCTTTCCATGTGGCAGCCGCACTGACCTCCCAGGTTCCATTTTCCAGGTGAGCGTCAATCTCTTTGACTGCCGCTTCGAGCCATTTCTCACTATCGGGACGTTCTAACGCCTCAGCTAGGGTGTTGGGCTCGAGCTTTGCAGACGTTTGGAGGGCATACTCGACGCCATCAGCCAGTGAGACCAACACATATGCTGTGTCTTGTTCTATTGACTGTGCAGCATCTGCAGTCTCATTATATGCTGGGTGAGCTGATCGAGTCTGCCGCTTGCCTGGCAGGCTCCTGGAAATTTCTCGAAGTGCTCAAGGCCTCTTGGTCTCCTGGGTAACTCCGTACTGTTGCTTGGCGCAAGATGTCTGTACTGAGCAGGGAGATCTAGTGTGACTCTCGGTGGCTCTTGGGTATCGTTGCCATTTCCATCGTTGTCATCGTCAGAGTTGCTGAGATCAAGGAGGTTTAGGTCTGGGAGTGAGTCTTGATCATCACCTTGGCCTTGCTCCAGACAGATTCGCTCGTCAGGAGGTGGACCAGATGGCTGGACTGGAGGGTTTGGTGTGTGTGGCACAAATGGGACGAGAGAGAATGATGGTGATATGTCATCTACAGGCTGTGGAACATGGCTCTTCGTTTTAGAACCCCCTGGGAACTCATCTTCGACAAATATTGCACTGTCAGAGACGAAGTCCTTCTGTGTTTGTGGGTCCCAGAATATCCAACCTTTGTAGTCATTTGGATATCCAATGAAGACACATTTTCGCGTATGGGGTGCGAGCTGTACACGCTGATCCTTTTGAAGGTGTACATGGGCTCGGCAGCCCCAAGCACGTAGGTGTCCAACAGAGGGTTTTGAGCCATTCCAGATCTCTATGGGGGTTATACCATCGAGAACAGAGGATGGAAGTCGGTTATGGGTGTGGACAAAGGCTCTGGCAGCATCAGCCCAGAACGACGGTGGTAGCTTTGCTTCTGAAAGCATTGCAGTTACCCCTTCAGCAAGGTGACGGTTGAATCTCTCAGCGACTCCATTCTGCTGGGGACTGTCGCGGATGGTGTGTTCGCGTTGGATGCCATTCTCTGCACAGTAGTTTTGGAACTCGGTGGACATGTATTCACCACCTTTGTCATCTCGTAGACATTTAATTTTTACCCCCAGTTCCGTCTCAGCGTGCATTTTGAAGTCTTTAAATGCCTCGAGAACTCTGTCCTTGCTGGGGAGTGTGTACAGGGTAACACGACGTGACTTATCGTCAATGAATGTAACCCAATACCGATGTCCCTTCCGGCTCTGAGTTGGCACTGGCCCATGGACGTCTGAGAAGATGCGTCCAAGGACAGATTCTGATCGTTTTGCAGGCACTGTATGTGGTGCACGAGTCTGCTTGCCCTCTACACAGGGTACGCAAAGAGCTGGGGTTATTGTCTTGCCAGTGGTGGCAAAATCTTTGACAACACTAGTTGAGAGCATCTTGTCGATTGTGGCATAGCTCCGATGGCAGAAACGCCGGTGCCATGTCTCAATTGACACTGGCGTGGTTGTTATGGCATGGGAAACCGACTCAGGTACTGTCCCTGGTTCGTCTGTGCGGCCTTCGAGTAGTGGGACATTGTGAGCACGCTTAGTAGCAATGAGAATCGCATTCTTTTCTTTGTAGAAGCAGAGCGTGTTGGAATTGATAGTCGCAGTGATTGATGGGGAGAGAGTCATCATGAATATGGAAAAGAGGTTGTTTTTCAGATTGGGAACGAAGAGGACATCTTTGAGAATTATGGAACTGTCGAGTTTTCCATCTAGCAGTGGCCTAAACGTGACCATTCCCCTACCCGTACCAAAAGTGATTGATCCATCAGCTAGCTTCACAGGAGTCCTGCACTCCGAGAAGCTAGTGAGCCACTCGCGACGATGTGTCATATGGCAGGAGGCTCCTGAATCAGCAATCCAGCTGTCAGCTGCTGTAGGTACGGGTAATTGGGACAAACTTGCATTTCCGGCATATTCGACCTCTGTAGGCTTATCGATTGCTTGTGCAGCATGTGCCTGGTGTGACCGTCCTGGAGCAGAGCTCCGATCACTGCGTCCACGTGCTCGGTGTGGCTGGGTTCCGGAGGTACCGGCTCGTCGCTCGGCGCGCTTGTTCAGGTACATCTGCTGGAAGCGGACCATTGTGCGGCAATCTTTGACAAAATGGCCGATGTTTGGCAAAGGCATTTTGTTGGTGTGGTAACGGCGGCAGCAACCTCAGGTGCTATGTCCTGCGATTCTGGTGTCGTTGTGTTGAATAGGAGCATTGCTGTTTTGATTTTGTCGTAATTGATTGTGTTGGAAACGACAATGCTGGTGCGCAGCTGATGCTCAGTGGGGATGGCATTGAGTAGTGTAAATGCCTTGAGTTCCTCTGTCTCCTTCTGTATGTTCCAATCGGCTGGGCGGAGACGGTCAAGTGCATGGGTGGCATCATCCACACGTTTGACCAGGTCTGCCCATGACTCTGTTGATTGCTTGCGGATTGAAAGCAGTTCATTCCACGCTCTGAAGCGCATGCTTCCATCCTTTTTGGCATAGAGCTCGAAAAGCGCATCGTAAATTGCCACACCATCAGAAGGTGTCTTTTCGAGGATATGTCGGTGTTCCTTGCCGGCTGCAGTGCGTAACCATGTGGCCACCTGACGATTTGCATTATCATAGGTTTTCTGTGCAGAGATTTCTTCTGGCGTTGGCTTTGTTGGATCTGCATAGCCAGGTCGTGGGATGCGTGCTTTGGTGCTTGGATCCTTGGCAAAGAGGATTGTATCGTACTCAGCAAGGGTAAGAAGGCCGTCAAAATTCCAAATCCATTCTTCCCAATTTGCTGGATTCGGTGTGCCGGCCCGTATGAGCTGTTTGAGAATTGTTTCCATCAGGGGTATTTGCGTTTACCGAAGGTGATCCGGTTTTAAGCGAGGAGAAAAATTTTCTGTTGGCTTCCCACGCCGTGGATGTCAAGTGCGACGCAGGGGATTGGGTACTGAGCAGTGTCTGTGGAGGTTGGCGTAGTGTGTGTGCTCGCTGAATGTATGCACTAGAAGTAGAATCGTGCAGTAGTTGATATTGATGGATACTGAGTGGTATTACTTGTGGGCACTGGCGGCAACGGCTGTAGCAAGCACTTTTAGAGCGCAGGGCTCATAACCTGTTGAACAGAGTATACTTAGGCAAGTGAGCGTTGTAGTCAAACCAGTGGATATATAGTGAGCTACCTTAGGCAAGTGAGCGTTGTAGTCAAACCAGTAAGGTTTGACTACGGCTGCTCACTCGCCACTATGTACATAGACGAGACAACAAGGCAATAAACTAACACCGAGGTAGCCAGTGGCACCAAACATGATGACCTTCATGTTTGTATATGGGTTGGATGCTAGAGACGAAGAGTTGTAGAGTAGCAAAGGAGCTGATGATACCTCCGCGGCACCTCCAAGCGCCTTTTATGCCATTCTCAACCCTCCAGACGATTAAAAATAGTCACTTGATGCATTGTCGTCCGCGCCTGTTGCGATTGAAGTGTTCGAAGTCGGTAGAAAATATCGGAGGTCAGTACGCGAGATGGCGCATTCAGTCCCGACTGAATTGATCGAAGCCGGGGGTTAAAGCTGAGTTGAAGACGGGGACGCTGACAAAGATGGTGGATAATATTGGAGAAAAGTGGTTATCAAACAAAGAGCGGTGATGCCTCCGAGTGAAATGAGCGTGCCGCAGTACGCTGTTGGTAGCCATCAAGGACATGCTATATATAGATACGATCAACTACACCTTAATCAACTGTTTCCCACTGCTCAAGTGCTTGTGCGAGACGAGCCCATCTGCCGCCATGCCAAGTCGCAATCTTCTCCCACACCTCGTTCTTTCCAGCTCCAATTCGCACGGCTACAGATTCTCCGGTACCACCACTTGTAGCTTCGGTCTCATTCTCGTCTCTACAAACGATCCTCACCCAAAGGAGCAACGCGCCGATACCAAAATCTGCAAACGTAGGGCCAAAGGATCCCATGACCCATTCATTTTGCGCCTCCATTGCTGAAGTAGCACCATCCACTTTCACCGTCATTCCCTCCTGACGATTATATTCGAGGAAGCGGTTAATTACGTCGAGAGCTCCGTGTATCTTGTCGAGCTGGGCTTGAAACGCTTCAGGTGAGCGTGGATAGTATTCGTCCAGTTGAATGTTGAACCACTTTTCGCGTGTAGACTTGTAGTACTCTGCACCCCGCGGGTCGAGGGTCGCTGGCATACGTGGGAGGATGAATGGGAATATTGCAGGTGCGAGAGTAGAAATGACAACGTTTTGCGCAAATGCGATTTGCAACGCGCGCGTGTTTGGTGGTAAGACGCGAGGTGTGTCTGGATACTCGGCGTCTAGAAAACTGTGGATAGTCAGCCAGGGATTGGAAGCAGATGGCGGGCGTACATGGCTATATTGATAGAGTCAGCAATGACGCTTGGAGGTCCGCCGTCTTCAGACGGAACAGAGATGACTGGGAGAAACGTCTTTGGTCTATTTGGACCTTGATCCATTGGCGAAAGTCCGAGACGAATCCATAGGGCATCAATGTCGGGATAGGAGACGTAGACAGTCTTGTAGGGCAAGCGTTTATAGTTGAGAATATATCTAAACAGAGGTTACAATGGGTATCCCAATGCGTTTCGACCGACCTTGCTCGCCAAGTGCTGGGGGAAGATGCTTGTGGCTTCAGACCAGATGCAACATCGTAGAGAGTAATCTGTTTGATTTCATCGTGTTGTTGGTGTTCCATGTTTGTCGTTTGTGCGCAAGACGGTTTGGAAGTGGCCGCGTAATATACTGGAGACGGCTCCAAGTCGACTCTCGGCCACCGGCATGCCGAAATACAATCATGACCCAGCCACAACTACAGCAAGGGAAGGACTTCTATTGGTAAAGCGCTCATGGGAGGGCCAGCCGATGGAAAAGGGGGACTTTTCTGTAGAGAATCATGTAGTCTCTCCGAGAAATCATCCTATCCAGCGCTTTTGAGCGGTGTAAAATTGTGTATTCCACCAAGTACGTTCGTCGCTCGGACGAAGGAGGGATCAAGTCATACTATCGTCTCCCATTCCTCTAGTGCCTTGGCAAATCGTGCCCAACGACCTCCGTTCCATGTAGAGATATTTTTCCAGAGATCGTTATTCCCACCTTTCCCATCTGGACCCTCGAGACCTTCTCCACCAACAGTTCGCACCCAGACAAGGATTCCTCCCAGACAAAAGTCTGCAAAAGTCGGACCATCCGTTCCCATGACCCAGTGTCGGTAACCTGAAGGAGAGCTTGTCAACGGGGAGGATGGATAGTTTTCGAGCAACGGGCTCATGGCGTCGTCCTCAAGTTGGCCATTGGAGAGGAGGAAGCCATTGATCGTGTTCAATCCAGCACGCAACTTTTCCATTTGTTGTTTATACTTTTCGGATCCAGGAGGGCATAGCTCCTTGATGGATACACCCTCTGGACAGTACCATTTTTGGCGTGTGCGGGTGAAATATTCCGCTCCTCGCTCGTCTAATTTTTCCAGAACACGCTGGAGAATCATGGGACGGAGATGTGCGACAAATGTGGTCGCAAGGACGTGCTGGACGAACGCGGCTTGGAGAGCGACTGTATTGGGTGGCAGGACACGAGGAGTGTCTGGATACTCGCGATCTAGAAATCTATTCGTTGATTAAAATCGAGAACACGCGAATTCTATATCGATGGCTCGCGTACAGCGCAATCTTGAACGAGTCGGCGATGACCGAAGGGGGCCCGCCGTCTTTGGAAGGGACAGAGATGACCGGAAGAGTCGAATTGGGCTCATTTTCAAGTAGAGATAGACCCAATTTCTGCCAAAGAGCGGCAATGTCGGGATAGGACACCCAGTGAGTTTCGTAAGCCAGGCGCTTGTAGTTGAGGACATAACTTGGCCAATGTTATCAGGCCTTTTTTCTGGAGCAGAACAGGGCGAATTACCGTGCTTTCCAAGGGTTTGGAGCCCACGCCTGCGGGGATAGCCGTGATGGAATGTCGTACAGAATAATCTTTGACATTGGATACGTTGCCGGGAACAAAAGCGCCGAAGATTGTTTGGGAATGCTGTTTGGCGGGCATTGTCCCGGAGCGCAAGTGGCAGTGCACAATGGGCCTCTATGGTTCTCCCTTTTTGGCCACCCAACCTCCTTTGTATATATCTCGACCTCGAGATCAGTTGGCCGGAGATCACCTCTCTCCCTTCCTCTCTCCCGCCTCCTCGTTCCCTTTTGTTCCCTTTTCTCCTCCTTCTCGTAAGTGGCACAGCCCATTGTATATAAGATACTCATTCATCCTCTGCAGACTCTCCGTTACGATCCACCACCATGCCTTTTGCACAAGGAGACATCTTCACCGCCACCCTCGACGACAATCAAGTCTTCCAGCGTCCAGGCGCTTCCTCCTCTCGCTCGTCCTCGCTGTTGTACGTCTATCGTGCCTCATCCAAAGGCTATCGACTCACCACAACCCTCTAGTTCCAGCATCCACTCGTCCCA
This sequence comes from Serendipita indica DSM 11827, assembly GCA_910890315.1. Classification (NCBI taxonomy): domain Eukaryota; kingdom Fungi; phylum Basidiomycota; class Agaricomycetes; order Sebacinales; family Serendipitaceae; genus Serendipita; species Serendipita indica. The sequence goes on from CAJVGD010000049.1 coordinate 49,270, forward strand.
ATTCTTCATCATCTCCTTCCTCCTCTTTGTCGGCACCGCCCTCCAGGCATACTTTGCCCCCGCTTCTTCCGTCCAATTCGCAGTGGCAGGCACCGACACTTTCCAATCCTTTGCAAAAGATGCCATCCTCGTCATCTCAGACATGCTCTCGCCGCTCATGCTCCTCGCCATTGGCGTTGGCATGGCGGGTACCCTCTGCCGTGGATTGGAAGTGGTGATTGAATCTGCAGCATTCAGAGGTCGCGCTCTATGAGCAATATCCTCGACGCTGCCCTCTGGGATTTCGCCTCTTCTTGACGACTATCAGTCAAGTGAGCGTCCTGACGAGCATTATGGACGACACACCCTCATGACCCTTGACTCACGACCCGTTTACGATCCGATACCACCCCCCCTCCACTGTATCCCTACCCTTCCTCCCCTCCACACTTTGCTTGTGCATACTTCGTTACTTCGCCCAGCTTCCGTATCTCGAAATTATTCTTCGGGTTCCTTGGAGCTTATTTTTTTGGCCTTGTATCAATGCAATTGTTTGACCATGCCTCGTCGTGGTCCCCTAGCCAATCTTTCGTGTGCCGCTGAGTGTGAAACTCTATCATCTCCGCAAATGAGAATCTGAAGAAATCGTGAACTCCAATTCTTCTGACCGTCTTCGATCTTCAATCGCTGACACTGTACTTTAGACTTTTCAATGGCCGTTCGCCGGTTGGCCAAAGCCAACCGCAAGTTGAGCTCGACCAACAACTGACTACGACTGACTATAAGCCTTTTCATAGTCGCAGGTATGTCAAGGCCTGTTCGAATTTCATCCACTAAGTCCAGTAAGACAGCCATGCGGCGTTCAACGAGACGAAAACAGCCCCCAAAAGGCGTCAAACCGCAACTTTATACAGAAAAATCTGATGTAGACTCGGCGTCGGAACCACCAGAGACCATCGCAGAAACAGGGTCGCGAAGAACGCTCTCCAACGAACCGGTATGCCTCTTATTGCGCCTTCTTGCTTTTATATCTAATCCCATATTCAGGAAGAGGTCATGGAGACTGTAACGCAGCTATCCAACTTTCTCCCGAGCGAACAAGAAGTCCGACAAGCGCAAACACTCATTTCCCAATACGAAAGAGAATACGAGGCGGCTCAGGCAGAGTACCAAGTCAAGAAGCTGGAACTAGACGCATTGGCTCATCGAATGTCGACGATCCAATCCCGCATTTTCGAGAAAAGGGCCTCGATAGCCCCCATCCGTCGCGTCCCACAAGACGTTTTGTCAATGATCTTTGGCCTTTGCGTACGGGAGAATGCCACCTCCCCATGGACTCTAATGCACGTCTGCCGGTCCTGGAGAGCTGCCGCCATGCACACGGCAATGCTTTGGAACCGGATCATGATTGCGCCTTCCAATTGGGCTGGAAGGCGTAAAGGTGCCCCCAAGTTTTACGAAGGAATGGAAGTCTGTACCTCTGCGGGTCAACTCGAGCGTGCGATCAAGCAAGCGGGCTCAACCCCACTCGAAGTGCGTTTACTCATAAGTGGGACCGCGTATAGACGCTGGGTGTGGGCGTTTAGTAATTATGATCCCAACGAATATTCGAATCAGGAACGCGAGGTGCATAAACTCCTCGGCCATCTCAACGACCTGAACATCCGAGTTCCGTTGCGGGCCCTGGAGATTGACACTGGCGAGAGATTTTCCATCCCGGAAAAGTATCTACAGTGCTTCGTATGGACAGACATCGAACGCCTCGTACTCGATGGAGAGTACCCAATGATCCTTTCGGCCGTGGTCGAAAGCGGAGCGAGGAATCTCAAGGTTCTGAGCTTGGATTATCCTGATATCATCGATGCGATTGACACCATTCCATGGGCACAACTCAAAGAACTGGGTGTCATCAACTCTACCGATCCTCTCGAGTCTCCTCTATTGATTGATGCATTACGACGATGCAGCAATGTGGAAACTTTGACTCTCAAAGACGTACGCGTCGGTAATCAGGATAGAGCAGACCACCCACTCGTCGAGATGCCTTCGGTCACCCGATTGACACTAGACTTGGTTGTACCCCTCTGGCCCATCCATTGCCCCAATCTAACTCATCTCTCCATTCAAAATCCAGAACAAATTCACACCACGCGGATAATCCGTCTCCCAAACCTGGTTTGGCTCGGGTTCAACGGGTCAGTCCTGAACCGCCTCAACTGTTTTGACGCTCCAAAGCTACATACATTCGAATGGACGTCCGGTGGAGGAAAATCTGACAATCTCAGCGGGTTACGGGACTTGTGGCTTCATAATAACCCCATTGTCATTGATCCCATCGTCGTCAAAGTTTGCGACATGACGCTGACCTCGAAATACTTTGCGCTAGCACTCTTTAGGCTCGTTCGCTGCCAACGACTTCACGCGATACGCACGCCTCTTGGACCCGAGTTTTCGAGACTCCTGTCCCTGCCGCCCTGGTTGGCAAACGCAAAGGTGGCGCAGGGTCCGGTACCACGATCCCACTTCGTAGTTTCCGAGAGTTTATCTTCGATTTTATGGGTGGCAAAAAGGTGGAGGACGGACCGCTTCAAGAAGCCGCCAAGTCGTTTATCAGGAGAAGAGAGGAACTTGGCGCACCCATTCAGAAACTGGACATTCGAACGCAAGATGGCACATGGCACGACCTCGTCGAACTTGTGCATAACGAGCAGGCAGGTGAAGTGTCGGATGAATAGAATGTATATACACGTACATATCGCGTATCCGGTCCTATTTGCATCCTCTTAACTTATCATATTCCAACTAGTTTCCATAATCCACACCTTCGTATTAGCGCCTGTTACTATAAATCGTTACTTGTACTCGAATGTCTATGCATGATTCCTGCGTTCATTTCATGTCCGAACTTTCCGAGACGGGCTCTACGGTGTTTGCGATTGCAGCGGGGCGATTCAGATAATGCTTCGCCCGCTCCTCGCTCTGCACGAGGTGAGCATACTTGGGCTGAACGAAGAGGGCTCTGATCAATAAGCCGTCAGAATTTCTCATATTTTGAGCAAGGTCGATACGTACTCTGCTTTGACGAGCAGATTCCCTTCCAAGTCTTCCATATGTCCAGACAAAAAGACCTTGCGGCCTTCTGCCTTGTCGACCTTGGTCTTGAACACTACAAATTGATCTGCCCTCGTAGGCGCCTTGTATTCGATCCTGAGCCACGCCGTCACTCCAATTTTAGCCGGAAAGCTCATGACTCCCTAAAAAGATGAGTCAACAACACTCAGAAGAAGTTTGATACTCACTGTCCTGAAAAAAGCGTCGTCGAACATTGTTGCAATAGCACCTCCATGTACGATGCCATCATGTCCACAGATGCTCCTACCGAGATGGATAACACCAGTCAAGGCCTTTTCGTTTGTTTCGATGAAGAGGAGAGGGGGGATGGCCATCTTCCCGGGGGCCCTGCATCAATCCAGCCGTAAACGAGTGGCGACTGAACGACTCGGACAGGTTCAGATATGGCCGCACCATATAATGCGTTGGAACCTCTGTCCCCGGATTGTCGGTGGTCGAGGCATTCAAATTCTTCCGGCTATTCACACCAGCAATGTCCTTTGGGCCTAGGAACTGAGCCGGGACAGTATCCGCGTTGAGAGGATACGACTTTTGTGCGAGCTCTCTAACGAGCGGAATTTGCCAGAGTTGTTTCTCTAACTCTGCTGCGGCCCGGAGCGCTTCTTTGGAACCCTTCTCTGGTGACGGAGGTGCTTCGCGAGGGTAGACTAAGGTGTAGAGATCGGGTGGGTAGAGTACTCCCAGTGTATACGTAATAGAGAGTAGCGCAAAGCCGAGGGCTACGTAGTGGATGAGTCATGATAGCAAAAACTCATTGAACCGCACCTGCTCGTAATCCAGTTCGAGAGGCTGCCTGAGCAGGAGCTTCACCCGATACGCTCGCTGTTGACGCATGTCGGAGCTGTGATGGAAATTGTGGAGTGGCTGTTCTTTCCTTTACAACTTGCGGCGCTCTACATATCATTGAATTCCTTGTCGGAAGCAGAGCACGGTGGACAGTTGCCGATCCATTCCGGAGGAGTCTGTGAAGAGACATCTTAAAAGCAAGGGTGCTGTTGGTCTTCGAGGTAAATAGATAAAATGAAAAGAAAAGTTTGCAGATGCGGTCGGGTCCAAGGTTAGCCGGCTGGTCAATAGCCGGGTAATTCATCCGCACTGAATACATTAAGTAAGACAATAGCCTATTGGAAATTACCGAATAATGCGGGGATAACCTCAGATTATCCATGACTAGGATGTAAAGAGCACCTTACACATTCTACAAGAAGACGAGAGCCAGTACATGATAGAAGAAAGTATACCAATGGCCATAGAAACCGCAATCGACCATTGGTCAATGTCTGTCGAAGGTTGGACCCAGCCATCCTGCCAAAGTGAGCTAGGTACAAGGCTTTTCTTCTGATTCACTTGTTGGGCAGGTCGAGTCTGATCTTTGACTTCAACTATGTCTATCCTATACTACTAACAGTACCCACGTACGGAAATTCGAAAAGCGAGGAACCGAGGATTGTGCCCGTCGGTTCTAGAAACTCGATAGATTCAAATCGGGATACCGGTTTACTCCTGATCACTCCATTGATCCTTTTCCCAATCAATATTATACGAGTCGAGGTCGTGCCTGTGCTGATAGGTGTAGGCCCTATCCTGTGAATCGTCACTAATAGTTGCATCGTCAGACCCGGGTCCGTCTGCTTCTGTATCTTCCTCAAACCAATCCCCTTCATCGCTCTCAGGCGCATCTCCGTCATCACCCTCCGCAAGTAGCGGTTTGACGGAATGGCGCTCTTCCCAGAGGTGGAGCGCCTCATCCTTCTCATTGATGAATGCCACTTGTTTGACGCTGCATAGCGTGATTGCCATTTTCCAGATGTCACGAATGCGTGGCGGAAGAACCTGGTTGGAGTCGATGCATCCATCTGGATAGTTTCCTACCAATCTGATGCTCCTCATCGAAGGAAGACCATCCTTCCCCAAAAGGTTGAATAGGGGCCAAATGAGAGCAAATGCGTGCCACGAATAACTGTGCTGGATAATGGCGGTGATGGACTCTAGATTATGGTGAACAATATCGCTCAATCTCTCTGTGAGCATCAAATTGTCGAAGGCTACGGCAGGGACTGTCAGGATAAGATACCTGAGGTTTGGGACCTGAGGTAGAAATATGTCCAATCGATCAAGGACTGTCAAGAGGGCAGCACTCCCAATATGTACGGAGGTAAGATTGGAAGCATGTCGGAAGAATAGAGAGTCTTCTCCGTATCCACTATCATCCAAATTATCAAATCGTAGAGTTTGTAGCGTTTCGAGTGAAGGGACGATTTCGCATAGTAGCCTCATTGTCACAGAGGCGGAAAAGGATGGATGACTAGACCCTCTTCCACTCGCGAGATGCAGTGTACGGAGGACTGGAAGTGGGAGCGAGTTTGGTTGGAGCTTGTCGAATGGTGTGCCTGTCCATTGGGCGTGTGCGTGGTCCCTCGAAATCCGCAGGTTCTTCAAACTCGAAGAGTGCCGTGGTAGCGCAAGGTAGAGGATTTGTTCGCCCCCATACAAGGGGAGGAGGTCGATTGAAAGGGTGATGAGATGTCCTTGAGGGATCCGGATCAATAGTTGTGTGCAATCCTCGATGTAATCATCGTAGGATACCCCTCGCTCCTTGCACAGAACCGATGTGTTCGGAACGATTTCAACAGCCGCTATTCTCCTCATTATCTGTGGTACTCTGTCCCCGGAATCGGTTGGAGCAAGGAGCTGATTGAGTCTACTCGCTTGACCCGATGTTTGGAGCACAATATGCTCGTAGATGAGTTGCCATCCAATGCTGTGCCATCTTCGAGAAACAAGAGGGATAGATCGTCGCGCAAGGGACGAAATTACCCAGCGCTGCGGGTCTTCTTGGAAAGCTTCAGAGCCAAATGCGAACCCATCTATATGTGTCGCATATTGGAAGATGTGTGTGAGAATCTCAGTTGGTAAAAATGGCATCGTTGTCATCGACACTCTAAAGTAGACGGTTCAGCAGGTGCAGTAAAGATACAAAAATACCGTTACTTGGATCGCTCTTTCCATTTTGAAACTCTTAATTGCTCTTCTAGCTGCCCACAATGCGCCCGAAGCTCGGCATTCTGAAGTTGAGAATGTTCCAACTTTTCCATCAGTCTCCGGATCAGCGTTGCTTGCTCAGGAATGACCTGTTCACATGTATCATCGAAGAAGTATCCCATATTTTTAAAGGGGTATGAGGTGGATAAACAGAGTTGTGGTCAGGTGCAAGATGCAAACGAGAGTACCATACCCCCCTATTCAATTCTAAACGTTAAGGTTGAAATAGAACGAGTTTAGCAAATCGTTGACTTCCACATATATACAACGCATCAGATCGGAGTGCAGAACAACTATGGTGGGTGCCGGGATTGTGTCCATGAGCTCGACTGGTTCAAATTGGGATACATGGTTTAGTCCTGATCACTCCATCGATCCTTCTCCCAATCAATCTTATGCGAGTCAAGGTCGTACCTGTGCTGATATTTGTAGACTCCGTCCTGTGAATCGTCGCTAATCGCTCCATAGTCCGGGTCAGGCGCGTATTCTTCCGCATCCTCTTCAAACCAATCCCCTTCATCGCTCTCTGATGCATCTCCGTCATCACCCTCCGTAAGTAGCGGTTTGACGGAATGGCGCTCTTCCCAGAGGTGGAGCGCCTCATCCTTCTCATTGATGAATGCCACTTGTTTGACGCTGCAAAGCGTGATGGCCTTTTTCCAGATGTCACGAATGGGCAACGGAAACACCTGGTTGGAGTCAATGCATCCATTGGGGTAGTTTCCTATCAATCTGATGCTCTTCATCGAAGGAACACCATCCTTCTCCAAAAGATTGAATAGAGGCCAAATGAGAGCAAATGCGTGCCACGAATAACTGTGCTGGATAATGGCGGTGATGGACTCTAGATTATGGTGAATAATATCGCTCGATACCTCTTTGAGCACCGAGTTGTCCGAGTCTTCGGCATTGACTGTCAGGATAAGGCGCCTGAGGTTTGGGACCTGAGGCAGAAATATGTCCAATTGACCGAGGACTTGCGTGAGGGCAGCACTCCCAATATGTACGGAGGTAAGATTGGAAGCATGTCGGAAGAATAGAGCGACTCCTACGTATCCAAGAGCATCCAACCTATCAAATCGTAGAGTTCGTAGCGTGTCAAGCGAGGGAACGATTTCGCACAGTAGCGTCATCGTCACAGAGGCCGAAAACGATGGATGAATACACCCTCTGCCACTTGCGAGATGGAGTGTACGGAGGAATGGGAAGGGTAGCGAGTTTGGTTGTGGCTGCCGGAATTGCGTGCTTTCCCATTGGGCGTGTGCATGATCTATGGAGATCCGCAAGTTTTCCAAGCTCGATGAGTGTCGTGGTAGTGCAAAGTCTAGGATTTCCTGGCACTTCTGCGAGGCGAAGAGGTCGACTGAGAAGGTAAGGAGACGTCCTTGAGGGATCTGGAGAAGGATTCTTTTACAATCCTCGATGTAGGCGTCGTAGGATATCCCTAGATCATCACGCAGGACTGATGAGTTCGGAACAAATTCAACAGCCGCTATCCTCTCCATTATCCTTTGTACTCTGTCCTCGAAATTGATTGAAGAGAGGAGTTGATTGAGCCTACTCGCTTGACGTGCTGTTTGGAGCACGATATGTTCGTAAAGATGTTGCCACCCGATGCTGTGCCATCTTCGAGAAACAAGAGGAATTGACCGTCGCGCAAGGGACGAAATTACCCAGCGCTCTGACTCATCGCGGAGAGTTTCAGAGCCAAATGCAAATCCGTCTATATATGTCGCATATTGGAAGATGTGTGCAAGAATCTCTGTTGGTAAGGATGGCATCGTTGCCACCGAGATTCTGAAGTTGGCGGTTCAGAAGATGCAATAAAGGGAAAGACATGCCGTTACCTGGATCGCTCTTTCCATTTTGAAACTCTTAATTGCTCCTCTAGCTGCTCACAATGCGCCCGAAGCTCGGCGTTCTGAAGTTGAGCATGTTCCAGCCTTTCCATCAGTCTCCGGATCAGCGTTGCTTGCTTAGGAATGACCTGTTCGCATATACCGTCGCAGAAGTATCCCATATCTTTAAAGGAATCTGAAGTGGGTAAACAAAAGTTGTCGTCGGGTGCAAGATGCAACGAGATTACCAAAGTGCCCTAATCGATTCTAAGCGTTTCCAAAGGACGCATATAGTTGGAATGAAATGAGTTTAGTTGGTTTATCGAATTCCGAAATGTACAACGTCCCAGGTCGGAGTGCAGGACAATTATATTGGGTGCATTCAATCACGAGATTATCGTGAGAAGTATTCAATGAAGTAGCCTTCTGGTCAAAGTCAAGAAGAAACGATGCGACGCGCGTGCAACTTGACCCCGTCTTGAATAGCCCATCATGGTGATTTCTTGTTTATCTGTCGAAGATGTGTACAAGGACTGATACAAGACTTATGAAAGTCGATAATGGAATATAACGGAGGGTCCGTAGTGGCCATGGCCGGTAAAGACTGCGTGGCCATTGCGTCCGATTTGCGACTGGGCAATCAAGCGTTGACAATCGCGACAAATTTCGAAAAGGTGCATCATTATCTTCAATTTTACAGTTCATTCCACCCCAAATTTTGTCTCGACCTCTGGACGCGACGCGTCAGGCCTCTAGTCGTAAACGCGCGTACTGATCAGGAAATTCGATAGGTGTTTCCCGTGACAGAAAGATCATGCTGGG